>ML685815.1:2175190-2198684 GCA_007922175.1 Pelusios castaneus | reverse complement strand
CCAGGCTCCCCCAGGGCCCAACCTGGAACCCAGCCAGGCTCCCCTAGGGTCCAGCCAGGGTCTCCTGGGACTCAGCCAGGGGTGCAGGCACATGCTCCAGGAATTCAGCCAAGCTTCCCTGGAACCTGGCCCAGTTCCCCAGGGGCCCAGGCAGGGCCTCCTGGAGCCTGGCTTGGAGCACCGGGGACCCAGCCAGGCCACCCTGGGGCCCAGGCAGTCACGTCAGCATTCCAGCCCACATCACCTCTGGCAGGTCCCTCAGCTCTAGCATCCCAGCTTGCAGTTCCCCCTCCCCCTCACTCTGCCATTACATCCCCGGTGTCGCCGTTACAAGAGAAGGACAAACTCCTAACCTCCTCCACCCCGCGAGAGTCCTCGGGGTCCAGTGCCTCCAGTCGCTACTCTGACACCGTGGAAGCCCTGCGCCAGATGGGGTTGCTGACCGACCTCTATGGCACCTTGAAGGAGCAGATAAACCACCTGGAGCAAATCAAGTGCAGCCACTCTGACCTCGACAAGCTGCGACAGTTCCTCTCCGATGCAGGTAGGGAAGTCCCCAACAGCCAGTGTTGTTCCATCATGTCCTTCCAGGGAGCAGGGTGATGATGCAGGCAACTTCCTGGAGAAAAACTCCTCGAGTATGGCTTCCCACTGGCCACTAGAGCCCTGGCTTCCTTCGCCACACAAATATGGGGAGACAGGAAAAAGTGTGTTCCTATTGAGCGATGCTGACTGTAGCCTTCTGCTGGATCCACAGGGGTGTATGGGTGAGCAACGGTGCTCTTGGCTGGTGCCTGCATTCTTTCCCATGGTTCCTCAATGACCATCATGCTTCTCAACCCTTTGGACTCACCCCCGTGAGACGCGCTTGGTGTAATGGGTGCAGCTTGCTTTGACAGAACTATCATTGACGGGGGTCTTGGGTTCGCTTCCCTAGGCGCCCTTTTGAAAATGGGCCTTTTTACCCCATTTAGATCATATTCTGGTTCATTTCAACGTATCTTTTGTTGCATTTCTGACCCCCCTCCTGAAACAATACAAAACTATCCCAGTGGGGGACACTGATGAGGGCTGCGGGAGTAAATGTCAGGGACAGGGAGTATGGCTCCATTCTTCAGGTGAGTTTTATATGTATCTGCTTATGTTGGTTTGGAAGCTAGAGCTGGTAATCTTCTGCTTTTAGGGTCTACCTCTGAGATTTATCTAAGCTGTAGATTTATTAAAGGGGGTAATCTATATGTCAGTGGAGAGGAGAGGAGTTGATAAAGTGCAGGTAGGAACTGATTAAAAGCAAACAGAAATGAGTCCCGTTCAATTACATCACATGAAAGCAGACCACTAAATCCTGACAAATTGTATAAGTGCTTGCATTCAAATGTTAGATGTCTAAATACTAAGCTGGATGAACTTGAGTGCCTGGCATTAAGTGAGGATATTGACATAATAAACATCATAAAATTTGATGGAAGGACAATAATCAATGACATGCAGTAATACCAGGGTAAAAAATACATAAGAATCACAGGCCTTGTACACACTAGAGAGTTATTGCAGAATAAGCTGTCTTATTGCGGAAAAACAAGCCCACCGTACACACCTGAATGCTCCTTGTTGCGTTACAAGTGCTCTGTTATACCAGAACAATAATACCACCTGTGCGAGAGTCATAACGCCTATTGCGGAACAGCTCTTGTGCTATAAAGTGTGTGTGGGAACACTGATGGAATTTTCTTCCTCAATAAGTGGCCTCTGGAAATGTCCCAGAATTCCAACCCTGACCACTCTGGTCTTCCTCTTGGACTCTGCTGCTCAGACGCAACTAGACCCTACCTCCTGAGAGTCCTGGGAACTTTTGAATTTTTTCCTGTTTTCCTGGGGCAACGTTAAAAAATGGTGCGAGTTGCTAGTAGGTACAGTGAATGACGATAAGGATGCACAGCGTCCCAGGGGAACTTATAAATTTACCCACACTGCTCAGCACTCCTCTCCTTCTACCCAGGGTTCCTAGGACTGGAAGCTGATGAGTGGCATGGTGGGATAGGTGCCCACAATTCAATGATCTTTCTTGCAGAAATGCAAAGAACAGTGTGGACACGCCTTTGCATTATAAGGAGCACAGTATGAACGCGCAATTGTGCTATAAATACAATGCATTTATTATAGCACAAAGACTTATTGCAGACCAATTTTCTAGTGTAAACATGGCCACAGAGTAGGTCATGCTGCTGGGGGACTGGCACTATATGTGAAAGAAAGCGAAGTCAAATATACTAAAAATCTTAAATGAATCAAACTGTGTCACAGAATCTCTATGAATAGAAATTCCATGCTTGAAAAATAAGTGTATAGATGTAGGAATATATTACTGACTATCGGACCAGAATGGTGATGGTGATTGTGAAATGCTCAAGGAGATTAGAGAGGCTACAAAAACAGAAAACCCAGTAATAATGGATGATGTCAACTATCTCCATAATGATGGAACATTATGGGATTGGAAGGGATGCAGATGTAAAATTACTAGACGCCATTAATAAGTGCTTCTTGCAGCAGCTAGTCCTGGACCCCACAAGGAGAGAGGCAAAAACCATTCTTAATTTAATCCTAAATGGATCTTGGATTTAGTCCCAAAATGTGAATATAGCTGACCTGCTTGGAAATGGAAACCGTAATGTGATTAAATATAACGTCCCTGTAGGGGAGAAAGTACCAAAGAACCCACCACAATAGTATTTAACTTCAAAAAGAGGAACTACACAAAAATAAGGAAACTAGTTAAACAGAAATGAAATTAAAAGAAGAGCCACAAAGAGTGAAATGCCTACTAGCTGTATGTAAACAATACAAAAACACCATAAAGGCTCAAATTAAATGTTATATACCCCCAATAAAAAGAAAAATAGTATGAGGACAAAAAAAATGGCACCATGGCTAAATAACAGAATAAAAGTGGCAGTTAGAGGCAAAAAGACATCCTCTAAAAATTGGAAGTTAATCCCTACTGAGGAAAACAGAAGGGAGCAGAAACCCTGGCAAGTTAAGTGTAAAAGTGTAATTAGGCAGAACAAAAAAGAATTTGCAGAGCAATTAGCAAAGGACACAAAAACTACCAGCAATTTTTAAAATAGATCAGAAGCAGAAAGCCTGCCAAACAAATATCAGTGGTGCCATTTTGAGTGTTTGAGGTGCTAAGCGAGTGCTTAAGGAAGACAGGCCGTTGCAGAGAAGCTAAATTCATTCTTTACATCAGTCTTCACTGTAGACGTTGTGAGGGAGATTCCCATCCCTGAGCCATTCTTTTTAAGAAGACAGATCTGAGGAACTGTCTGAGGTGACAATCAAGAGGTTTTGGAACAAATTGATAAATTGAACAGTCACCAGGACCATGGTATTCACTCAAGAGTTCTGAAGGAACTCAAAGATGAAATTGCAGAACTACCAACTGTGGTATGTACCTGTCACTTAAATCTCTGTACTAGATGCCTGAAAGATAGCTTATGTGATACTTAATTTTTAAAGAGACTCCAAAGGTGATCCTGGCAATTATAGACTGGCCATACCAGGCAAATTGATTGGAACTATAGTAAAGAATAAAATTATCAGACACATAAATGAACACAATAGTTTAGGGAAGAGTCAACATGGCTTTTATAAAAGGAAACCATGCCACCCCAATTTATTACAGTTGTTTGAGGGCATCAGCAAGTCAGGGGACTGGGGTGATCCAGTCAATATAGTGTCCTTGGATATTCAGAAAGCTCTTGACAAGGTCCCTCACTAAAAGCTCTTAAGCAAAGTAAGTAGTCCTGGGATGAGAGGAAAGGTCTTCTAATGGATCAATAACTTGTTAAAAGATAGGAAACGAGGTAGGAATAAACAGTCAGTTATTACAGTGGAGAGAAGAAAATAGCAGTGTCGCCCAGAGGTCTGAAATGGGATCAGTGCTGTTCATCATATTCATAAATGATCAGGAAAAGGGGGTAAAAAATGAAGTTGCAAAATTTGCAGATAAAATTACTCAAGATAGTTAAGTCCAGAACTGACTGTGAAGAATTGCAAAGGAATCTCACAAAACTGGCTGACGGGGCAACAAAATGGCAGATGAAATGCGGTGATGGTAAGTGCAAAGCAGTGCACATTGAAAGAAATAATCCCAACTATACATACAAAATGATGGGGGTCTAAATCAGCTGTTACCAGTCAAGAAAGAGATCTTGGAGTCGTCGTAGTTTTCAGAAAACATCTGCTGAATGTGCACCAGCAATCAAAAAAGCCAACAGAATGTTAGGAACCAGTAGGAAAGGGATAGATAATAGGACATAAAATATCATGCCATTATAAAATCCATGGCATATCCACATATTGAATACTGTAGGCAGTTCTGGTTGTCCCATCTCAAATATATATCTATCTGGTGGGGTTATGGAACAGCTTCTGTACAAGGAGAGAGAAAAAACTGGGACTGTTTAACTTGGAAGAGAGATAACTAATGGGGGACTATGATAGAGGTCTATAAAATCATGAATGGTGTGGAGAAAGTGGATGGGGGAAAGTGTTATTTGCCCCGTCACATAACACAAGAATCAGGGGTCAACCAATGAAATTAATAGGCAGCAGATTTAAAATAAACTAAATTGAAGTATTTCTTCACACAACACACAGTCAACCTGTGGAACTTGTTGCCAGGGCCGTTGTGAAAGCTAAAAGTATAACGGGTTAAAAATGAATGAGAAAAGTTCATGGAGGATAGCTCTAGCAGTGGCTAATAGCCAAGATAGTCAGGATGCGACCCCGTGCTCCAGGTGTCCCTAAACCCTCTGACTGCCAGAAACGGCAACTGAACAACAGGCCTCACTTGATAATTGCCCCGTTCTGTTCATTCCCTTCCCCTTCCTGAAGCATCTGCCAATGGCCACTGTTGGAAGACGAAATGGTGGGCTAAATGGACGTTGGTCTGACCCAATGTGGCCAGTCGTATGTAGCCAATGCACTTAAGCGATTTCTTTGTGTTCCCCTTGGTGACATCTAGTCCCTAAGAACCTCTCCAGCATTCCTGCTGACTTCATGGACCAGCTGACTTCCCTGAAGGCTCTGGCAGAAGACATGAAAGGTATAAAGGCCAAGGTGAGCAGTGATGTGCCATCTTGTGATCTAACGATGAAAGTGGTGAGGGTAACGAGAGTTCATGGCAGCTGGGATGGTGTGCAAGACAGGGACTTTGAGACTCTATCATCCCATTCCCGAACATGTGCTGCAGGCTGTGGGGTTGAGATATCAGCATTAGTGGTGAACATCCCTGTTGATCGGTCGTGTGGTTACGGCTCTAAACTGAGATTTGGGTGAGCGGAGTCTGCCATAGACTGCCCATGTGTCCTTGAGTAACACTTAGGGCTTGATTCCCTCAAGGGCATTACACTGATGACACATCAGGTGTAGTGGAGCCTGGGTCTGTTATGTCCCCTTCCTAGCTCCAAAACACCAGCTCCCTTCCCATGTACCAGGAGGGGGCAGCTAGTGCAGGATGCATCACAGCTGCCTCCATCGGCTTTACATTGGTGGAGATACCCCCTACTCAGGCTGCTTTAAATTCACTTTGAGCAATCTGGGGAATCCAGCCTTCACCTCTTCCCTGCGTTATCCATGTACAATGGTTAATTGTATTTCCTTTCTTTCCTGGTGTCCCTCAAAACAGGCTGCTCAAAGCTTCCCCCCACCTAACCCCCTTGAGGGAGCCCCAGATTCTTGAGCCATCCTCCCCAAACCCATGACTACTCTATTTCTTGGATTATATTCGTTCACCAGTTTGCACTGGATTGTCCTGCTGCTTTCTGGGCTCAGGGCAGTTTTGAAGGGGTAGTAGGGCAGTGGGGTGTGTGGGACAGTGTACAGACTCTGTGTGTGTGTGTGTGTGAGAGAGAGAGAGAGAGAGAGAGAGAGAAACTTTTGTGGTTACTGTACTGAGCTAAATTCAGGTGTAAATGGAGGCAAATCCTTTGAAATAATTGTCATCTGCTTACATCAGGGCTCCATTTACTCCAATTGGAGGCGGGTATTTGAACCCAGCACATGCACTGGGGAGCGAGCTGGGGAGTTAAGCAGCTAGTTGGAGGGAAGTCCTTGCAGGCTGACTTATACCTTGAAGTTCTGACTCTTCGTGGTTGTCATGGTTCTAGGTAAGGAAGCTGCAGAGTGTCTTTCAAGGAGAGGCGGCGACAGACGCAGATAAGAAAGTGGAGGGATCCAGTCAGATTAACCTGCAGTTAGGTTACCTCAGGTAAAATGAGGAGAAGAGAGCCATGGATGTGTACATCTCTGCTGCTAATGCAATAGGCTCTGGTCTGACAGGATGGACAGGTCTGTAGACCTGGCCGCCTTTACATTATAAAGCTGGATTCTGATCCAGGCCCAGACTCCATAGGAGTCACACTGTGCTACAGAGCTGGGTTCCAGTGCCTCATTTCTTGTGCTGTCATAGGATCTTCGGTCTCTGATCTGTGTCCCTGATGTAGACCTGAGTTGTGACAATCAGTTCTGTCCCACGAGGTGCAGACAGTGCAGTACCTGAGTTGATGCAGAACTGAGCTACCGGGAGATGATGACAAACCACCCCAAGTTGCTAGTCACAGCCAAGACTGCCACCCCCCTGGATGGGGCTGAGCTATAGTGTCTGGCCCCATTTTTTAGAGGACTTGTGCAGAACTGAACTGCCCAGAAAAGGCTCATCCACTAGCCTGCACCCCACCAGGGCTGGCTTAAAATGAGCTAGGTTCAGTCCCTCTCTCTCAAGGGGCTTGATGTTTGTGGAACTGTTTTGTAACAGGTGGCCCAGGCGCCCCAGTTCATCGAACAGAACTGCTTGCAGGGTCATTTCTAGCCATTGTTCCACACAGCCAGATAGCCCTCCTGGACAGATCCGAGACGTGGAATGTGTGTTAAATCTACATTGACACCGTTGAGCTTGCATCAAAGCTGGGCTGTGGTGGAAGTAGAAACTAAAGGCTCCAGGCCTGGTTCTAGGTTTTTCAGGGCTCTGTGTAAAATAAGATGTGCCAGACCAACGTCTATAGCCTGAATAGCATGCCTAGGGGTGGGACAGGAGGGGCTGTGAGAGGTTTTAGCATCCAGGCAGAGGAGCTGAGGGGGAGGGAATGTCTCCTGAGCTATCTAGCTCCAGTGGGTTTGAGGAGTGCATTGTTCTTCACCAGTTCAGCGGTAGGTGAGGGAGACACTGGGGCTTGCCGCTTTACACTGAGGAGAGCGGCTCCTAGGTGAATGCTGGGAAGACTATCAGTGCCAGACCCCAGAGACCCCACTCCATGCCTCAGGGCTGCCTTTGCCTTCCCACCCCACCCACGTCAGAGAAGCTGGACAGACCCATACGAACAGCTGCATCCCTGGTATGGACTTTTCATTGCCATGTGGTTTGACGCCATTTAAGCCACAGAATTACTCCCAGCAACCATGGGAGGGGCCAAATTCAATCCTGGGGTAAATGGGCTGACTTCAGGAGAGCTGCGCGCAAGCTGCACTTGACCCAGCGGAGGGTTAGCACCTCCCCATGTTGGGACTGGGGCTCCGAGCAGCAGGGCAGCACCCTCGCTCAGCAAGTGATGCTTTCTCTTGTTGGCTCTGTGGTCCAGGTCGACCGTGCAGGACATAGAGAAAGAGCTGCAGGAGCTGCGAGGGCAGCAGGATCGCGGCAAAGCCAAGCTGGAGCAGTCGGTGACTGACACAGCCCTCTCCTTGCAGGAACAGGTCAGGGGGGTTGAGGCAAGAGGTTGGGCTGTTTGCCGGCTTCCTGTTTTGCAGCTGCCTTCTGGGGTTGGCAGCTCTGGGTGTCACTGCTGGCCTAGTTCCCCAGATTCCCTCCTCTTGAATCCAGCGCCCTAGTCTCCTGGCGCTAGTTGAAGCTGTTAGCAGCACTGCCTTCTGACTGCCTCCCTGGATCTTTTAGGGGCAGGAAGGGGCAACTGAGCTCAGCAGATCTCTCCCTGCTCACCAGGGAGTGTTTTTCACTGGCGTAGGAGATGACCACGCTGGGTAGTGCCCCCAGGAGACATCATGCCATAGGCCGTTGCCTCCCAGAATGCAGCAGGGTTTGCTAACGCTTTGCTCTGCTCTCTGACGGGAGGCAGGGTAGGTACACAGCTGTTTCATAGGTTATCCTGGTAGCTGTTCGGTGGGCTGCCTTGTGCCTGCTCCTTGGTGGGGAGCAGTGAGGTACCAGAGGGCGGTACCAGCCAGTACCTCTTCTGCAATATTTCTAGGGCTCCACTTCGTGCCAGCTGGCCCAAGACAGGGACCTTAATGAAAGACTCCAAGGCAGCTAGATCTAACGTCTAGGGGGAGCCACTGCTTCCACACCTGCTCACTGGAGAGGACAGCTGGGGCCCTGAATGAAATAGTGGGACTCATCCATGGGCAAATCTCTGGGGTCTTGGCCAGGACATGTTACTTATGGCTCTGCTCAGCATCAGTGAAAGGTTGAGTGGCGCCCAAGTGCTTTAAATTCTGCTGGGAGGTGCCTCTTTCAAACCCGGCTCCTTCTCTCCCCTGCCTACAGTTAGACAAGCTTAGATCTATCATAGAGAACATGATGGCCTCTTCCTCCACCTTGCTATCCATGAGCATGCCTGCTAGCCAGGAGCCCGGGGGGGCAGCGCCTCATAGCACGTGCCCGGCCTGCAGCCTAGACGTCAGCGAGCAGGTTAGCCAGCTGTTCAAACGCTACGAGCAGCTGCAGGATTTAATTAGCGGCTTCATGACAAGGCACGCGGAAAGCCAGCCAGCCAAGAGGTCTCAGCTGAGGAGCCAGGTAAGGCCAGTCAGGGGGAAACATCCTGGCTTTATTTTCCAGGTCATGAATACTGGGGTGGAAGGGTTTCAATGGCGCTGCGAGGGGATGGCTGAGACTGGATCCTTTGTGATCTGGATTCACAGCCCAGTTCAGCAGTGAGTCGGGGCGGCAGGCCAGGGCACGTTGACGGCACCTGTTGCAGAATCCATAGAAGAGCTGCACATGGGAGTCCAGTGCCCCTTAACTCCCTCAGGACCTAAGAGGGTGACAATAGTTGGGAGTCATGTGGCTGTGACCCACTCAGCCCTTCTGCACTGCTGTGGTTCACCCCTCCTGGCTGGCCTGGTGGGTGGACACATGGACGCCTCCCCTCTAGAGGTCTGGTCTCGCATCCTGATTTTAGGGCTCCCACGCCAGAATGAGTTTTGTACATCTTCTCACTGCCCAATGGGTGCGTGCCCAGCATTGCAAACCCACCCTGGTGTTTAGCCTGGCTGGTGGTGTCTGCGCCGGAGAAGCTGCAAAGTGGAATCCCAGGGCAGGGATGCTGGAGGTCTGGACGTGGGCACTTTGGCAGAGCTTTGGGATGGCCCCAGGACTGCATCAGGCAGGGTTGCAGGGCACTAGGGTGCATGGCCAGAGCTGAGTGAGCGGTATGCCATCAGGGCTGGGCTAGCATGGGGTGTTGCAGGCTCGGGAGAGCTGCTTTGACAGAGCTATGTGTGGGGTTCCCAAGGCTGGATTAGCAGAGTGTGCTGCGGGTTCTCATCAGCAGAGCTGTAGATTTGGTGCAGCTTGCTCAGCACCAGCTGATCGGGGCCAGGCTGAGGGCAGCATGGTGCTGACCCTCATGCTCTTCCATTAGCACTACCTGGGGAAGAAGAGGGAGGAGTCGGGGTGTGAACGGGTTTGAGTCCACTGCAAACCACCAGCTTTCCTCTTCTCCATTTGCTTTGTGACCTGTGGCTCTAGCTTTGCGCCCATTCCCACCCTGCCCTCAGACACGCATTACACTATCCATTCTAGGGGTGGCTTGCAAGCCAGACTGCCCACCCTCCCTCCACCATGCACATGTGTCATGGAGGGAATGAAGATCCCCTCTCTGGCTTGAGGCTGTTCAGATCAGCACTTGTGGATAGCAGAATTGGCAGAAGACCCCAACTCAGGACCAAAAGAGGAATTGTTCTCCACACGACTCTGTGCCACATCAGTAAATCCTACAGAACATCGACCGTCAGATGATGAGCCTGAGATCAGAGAGGAAACAAGGCCAGCCTGGTCCTTATGTGGATGCAAGCGGCACTGTTATGTTCCTGCTGTTCTTTGGTGTTTGATCTCATGTAGTGGCCCCGGGACGTTTTCACCTTAACATTCTTACAGTGTGTCAGACCCCCAGTACAATGAACTGACGCAGTGATAGGATCTATCGAGAGCAGTGGCTCTCAACCTTTTGCAGGTCGTGACACTTGGTGGCATATCATGACCCTAGAGGACACACCAGCCCACCACCCCGAGCCAGGCCAAATCCTGACTCTCCGCGACACACTTACCACTGTGTGGAGACCCGACACAGTACATGAGAACCTCTGATCTAGAGAGATGGGACTGGGAACCTGGATTTCTGAGTTCTGTTCCTGGCACTGTTCAGGCACAGCACCTGTTGTAAAATGGAGACAAAAATACTTGGCAGGCAGGCAGCTGGGCTGTGAGCCTTGGTTGGTAAATGTTTGGAACATGAAAAGTTTATGGCTGTGTTTCAGCAGTGGTTTTCTGGACTGTCTGAATGGCAGGGGATAGCCGGTGCCTTCACCTAAGAGATGCTGGAAAGATTGCTAGGGCCAAATATTCAGCAGCTGCACTCTCTCTTCTGTGTTAGAAGTCAGGGAAGCCAAGTGTGTCTGTAAAAGTGGGCGCAAGCTCATTTAGCACGAACAGATCTGAGAGTTGGGCGGCACGCAATAGTGCAGATGAGGGCAGGCTTTGCGTGTCTGGAGCATGCACCCTCTTTTGGAAGCGTAGTCTGCAACAACAGCCAGCGCTAGGAGCATTGTAAATATCTCAACTAAAAGTAAAGGGAATCACATAGATTCTTACGTAGCCTCTTCCAATGCAACCTGTGGCTGCTGAAGCAGAACTCCAGACTGCAGGAGCCCTTTCCTCGGCTGACACTGGGGGGCACTTTTTATCTGGGCTGTGTCCAGCAGGAAGGGAGGGGTCCTGGCTACCCCATATGTCATTCTGCCCAAGGGGGCCTGGAGATGGGTGAAGAGTTGTCTATGGAAAATGTCACCTCTAGGTCACTCATTGGAATTCACTAGTGGTGGCTGCAAATCCGTGCCACAGATGGCGTGTGAGTGACTTGTTCAACGGGCTGGTGACGCATGTTGTTGAACTAGATCTCTACATCTGGGTGAGCAAAAAAGCACTTTCACAGTAGGCAGTCTTGGCGGTGAAGCCACACACTGCCTGGGCCATGGAGAACTGCTCTCCCAGATATGGAGGCGGGTCCTCCATGTGGGGGATGAGATGCTCTGGTGAGGCGTCCTACCTCTTCCCGTGCCATGCTTGTGCTGTGATTCAAAAGCTTTGCATCTGGCAGCAATTATCTGTGATGCAGCTTCGTTTTCCCCTCCTGTTGCCTTTGAACCAGGATGAGGAGCTCCTGAATAGCATCCAAAGCACCATACTCCAGGTGCAAGGAGAATGTGAGAATCTCAATGCCACCACCGGGAACCTCATAGAAGACCATCGCCAAAAGGAGAAAGACATCAGTGTAAGTGGCTGCAGGGGGCCGGTTCTCCCCTGACCAAGGGGTAGGGTTGCTTGGTAATCAGGGCTGCTCTTAGCCCTATTTGTCACCATCATGGAAGCTTTTGAGCAAGGAAAACAACGTGATGGGCGGAAGAGACAAAAGATTCTCTCTCCTGCCCTGGGAGAACCCAGCAAATCTGAGGCTATAGATAGTGCAGAGTGTAGGCAGGTGGCTCTGGACTCATTAGTCCCTGAGCCACATCTAATAGTGGAGGAGACCAGGTATCATGCCAGTGAATTGCCTGTCATGATACAGCAGGGATTTATATTCAGAGACCGACCCCAGGCATTAAAACACTCTTTTCCTGACACTGGGGGCCTGATGCACAGTGAGTCTCTATGAGGGTGAGCGTCCTCTCCAGAGCAAGGAGATCTGGAGAGGGGAGTGATGGGCAGGCAGGGAATATCCTCATGGACAACCCTCTGGTCTACAGGTCCTCAGATAGACTAGGCCCAGAAGTGCCCCATTCACGATCCTGCCCTTTAGTGATACTTCAAGATAGCTGAGCCCCAGGAGGCCTCAGGCCATGAGGGAACACGAGCAGGTGTTGCTGATGTTCTGGGAGATAAGAACCAGACAGTAACCTCAGCCTCCCCGTTCTCTGGCTGGTTTTCATCTCCTCTTCTTCTGTGTTCTTCAAAGCTTCTCTTCCAGTCCCTGGAGAAACTGAAAACGGAAAAAGCAGATAAGGAGCATCTGGAGACGGAAATTGATGTGGTAAGGGGGTGCACAAGCTGGTGTGGGTATGACAGATGCACATGGTCTCTTGCATAGGCACAGTAGATGCAATTTAGGCTCCCTAGTCAGTGGAAGATGGTGTGGTCCACAGGCTAGGGTCCCAGACTGGGCAGATGGGATCTGTTCCTGGCTCTGCTCTGTAGGACTTGGGCAAGTCCTGGCACCTCTCTGTGACTCTGTTTTAAATGGGAACCCCCAGCTTGTAAATTGCTCTGGGATCTACTGATGAAAAGAGCTAAACATTATTATTTAGACTTCATAGAGCATTTCACATCCTCTAAATGCAACATTAACGCTCACGTATTCTCACATGCTGTTATACTGTATTAGTTCTCATAGACTCTAAGCTCAGTACGATTGTCTAGTCTGACCTCCTGCACAACGCAGGCCACAGAACCTCCCACCCACTTCTGTAATAGACACCTAATCTATAACTGAGTTAATGAAGTCCTCAAATAATGGATAAAGATTTAAAGGTACAGAGTATCCACCAACAAGTGAGTCATGACTCATTCTATAGAGAAAGGTGAAAAAGATCCAGGGCCTTTGCCAATCTACCCTGGGGGAAAATTCCTTTCTAACTCCAGATATGGCCATCAGCTAAACCCTGAGCATGAGGACAAGACTTACCAGCCAGGCGCCCAAGAAAGAATTCTCTGTAGTAACTCAGAACCTGCCCCACCTAACGTCTCATCACAGGCCATTGGGCATATTTACCACTAATGGTCAAAGATCAGTCAATTGCCAGATTAGGCTGTCCCATCATACTGTCCTCTCCATAAACATATCAAGCTCTATGGAAGCCCAAATTGTCAGTGGGGGCCCCTGATTTTGGTCACCTCAGTTCAGTGTCTGAATGAGGTACCTTGAGCTTTCAGAGGTGCTGAGTACCTGCAGCTCCTCAGCAGAGTATATGAGAGGAGTATCCATGTGAGTGTCCTTCTGGGGTATCCGTGAGGTGCTGTCCCAGGCCAGCAAACTCTTCTTACCTCTGAATTGCAGACGCTCCTGGTTTAAACGAGCAAAGAGGAGTGGGAGAAAGAAGATGGGGCCCTTATTCACAGCACCTGATGTGAAGGGAGGGAGGGAGAGGTGTCTCTTTCAGGGAGCGGGGAGGGGAAGCTGTACATTCACATGGAGCCCGGTGGAGCTGTTTGGAGTATCTCTCTCTCTTGTGTCCTGCATCAAGCTTTGGTTTCTCCTCCCACCCCCATCACCCAATTTCCTTTACCAGAAAGCAGACAAGGTCGCCTTGGCTGGCAAAGTCAGCCGCACCCAGTTTGACGCCACCACCGAGCAGCTGAACAAGATGATGCAGGATCTACTGAACAAGATGAGTGGGCAGGAGCAGGATTGGCACAAAGTGCTTGACAAAATCTTGGTGGAGATGGACTCTAAGGTAAGCGGGAGACAGGCCTTCTGCAGTGGCTCCCAGCCCCACCCACTCTGTCAGCCAGCTGCCAGCCACAGGAAGGACAGATGGGGGAAGGATCTTTGCCCAGTTTGTAGCGAAGCAAGGTAGGGAGCTTGGGCTGCGCTAAGCACTGTGTATCTGCAATAATTGCTGGGGTTTCACTGCTGTTTTCATGCAGAGTCCGGGCCCTGTTTTCCCTAGGGCCCTTTAACCACTCTGAGACCTTAAAGTGAGGAGAAGGTACGTTCACAGCCACTTTGAGGCCCCTTTGTGCTTCTAGACCACTGCAGAGGGGCCCTGGTCTATGTGGGACCCTCGCCAGCAGTGTTTTATATTTCACTTTCCTTTCCTTCTGCCTCTTCCTCCTGTAACAGATCCAGGCCTGTGCACAGGAGCAAGGCGTGCCGTGGGAACAGATGGCCATGTCACATACTAGGGGTGTAAAAATTAGTTTAACATTCTGGAAATAGAACATTTAAAGGGTTAATCGCTGGCGGGAGGGAGTGTGCTGGGCACCTCTCACCGGGTGGGAAGCTGAGCTGAGTGAAGCCCAAATATGAGACTCCTCCCTCCCCCAGCTCCTTGAGCTCAGCTATGGCTCATGCCCCCCACCCCACTGGTCTCTGTGCCAGGAGCAGCTGCTGTTTGCCTCTTCTTCCTCCTCCTGCCCCATGCTGGGCTCTGTGCTGGGAGCCAGGAGCCAAGCCCAGCTGCGACTTGTCCCCCACTCTTCGCAAAGAGCCGAGCCCAGCTGCAGCTACCTCTGCGTTGAACTCTGCACTTCTGCACCAGCAAGAGCTGCCCAGCTGCAGTTTAAACAGGCATCAGCTGTGTATAACATTTAAATGGCTGTTTGCCCTTTAAACCTTTTACATCCCTATCACACACTACAAGCCAGGCCTGGGACAGCTGCCCGGTGGGGCCAGATCTCATCCAGCTGCTGCTGGCCTGAGGGATAGGGCGGGAGAAGTGACCCAATGCATCCTGTCTCCTATGCGTTTAGTCCTTACACCGGGCACTCCTTGAGGCAGGGATTCCTTGACAGTGCTGAGCCCTCTAGTGCTAAGCCAGGCGAGACTTTTTGTTTTCCTCTCTCCAGTCCCTCCCGGTTTTGCCTGACTCTCCCATTCCCCAGTCCGAATCATTGTGCCCCCCATGACGGAATTATAACAATTCCCTGCAATATCTTTAATGAACATCATCAAAGGAGGTTACTTCCTTTGGGACCTGTTGTATTAAAACCACAACTGTATCTGTTGTGTTGGGATTGTCTGCCTTTCCAGGGGAGAGATGAATGGAAGAACAGCAGCGAGTGATTCGGCAAGTTCACTCAGGCCACATCTACATGGACGGTGGCAAATTTGCCACCATCCAATCGATCTTTCCAGATCAACTCCCTCTCATCTTATTGCAAATGACCCAAGTCATGGTGCTTCCACTGCTTTTCCTGAGAGACCACCCCAATCTGAATAGGTCCTCGGGGCGAGATCCAACAGCCTATGGTTTCCTTTGCCTAGCTGCATCCCACAACTCCTGCTTCTACCTCCCTGTCTCTTTTTAAAGAGCATCGCTCCTCTCCTGGGAGTTCACTGCCTTTGAACCCTTGCAGAGCATTCTCATGATGTCTCAAGTATCTCCTGCCATTTGTGTACAGACACACGCACGCAGCTCTTTCACGAACCGTCCGTTGTCTTGCAGCTGGACCGCCTGGAATTAGATCCCTTCAGGCAGCAGCTGGAGGAGCGTTGGAAGACCATCCGGAAACAGCTGAAGGAGAGGTCTCCGCAGTATGAAGCGGATGATGCCGCAGGAATTAGGAAGTAAGCACGTCTGGAGATAGACAGCTACAGCTTTAGAACAACACCTTAGCCCAAGGGTTTGGTCTCTCTGGAGTCCTGTGGTAACCTCAGTCAGGCTGACTTCTCTACGCACAGAAGTTGAGCCACTTTAACCATACATGGATAGTAAAAGCACTACAGCCTCCTAGCGTGGATGTAATCATACCAAATAAATATCTTTATGCCAGTATAGCTGTTCCCATACTGGAAGGGGAATAACCATAACAGTATAAGGCAACTTTAGACATGTATAACTGCGTCCGCACTAGAGTCTGTACTAGAACACTGCCGGCCCCCAAAAAATCACTCTCCCAGCCAACATAGCTAAACCGATACAACAAATATGTGTAGAGACCTTAGGATTCTTCTAGGGATGACCTATTCAAATACTTTCGCAATCTTCCTGACCTAAAGGCGTCAGAACTAGAATTGGGAGTGCAGAGGTTTGAAGTGGCTTCCATTATATAATGGGTTTACAGTTTGAGTCAAAGACACCCACACTCTGAAAATGGTTCCAGCCCCTCTGCCTACCACTGTTACCAGGTTCTTTGTGTCCGTTGTTCTGCTGCAGGCAGAACCTCTCTTGCAGGGCAGAAAGGCTGTTAACAATGCCAGTGGAGATTTTCAAAGGTGCCTAAGGGATTGGAAATGAACAGGCTCCTAAATCCCTTACATGGGTTTTTAAAAAATCCTGTCCTAAAAGGTTAAGAATTAAACCCCAAGAGCTGGTAGCTCGTTAAGTGCTCTATTGACATCAGTGTTGCTTCTGATTGTATGTGGCAGGATGTCAGACACATGGAAAGGGAAGCCATGCCGAGCCTGATATAAGATAGATAGCTGCCTCTTCAGACAGAGTCATTTGGAGGAATCTGTGAAGAGGGTGTATCGTTTAGTTAGTGGTTGCAGAAGGAGATCAGAACTTGGCTTTTCTTCCCAGCTCTGGCCAGATTCATTGTGTCTTCTGGGGAAGCCCCTTAATGCCGCTCTCTGCCTCAGTTTACTTGTGTCATATCTACTTAAGAACTTCACTGGGGCTGCTCCTAAAGCTGAATCAACATTCACAAAGTGATTTGAGATCCTAGGATGAAAGAAGTAAAGTGAAACTTCCCAAGGAGTTTTACCAACTCATTAGCTTGCCACCATTGTGAGTTGTCCTGTAGGCAGGGCCACCAGAGGGCACCCGTGCTCAGTGTGTAGATACCAGGGATGTGCGCAATACTGCAAGGGCAGCCACAAAAATGAAAATTGGTGGTTTCTGTTGAATCTAGGGTACCAAGTGTGGAAAAATTGGTCCAAGACGGGGGGGGGGGGGATAATAAGTACTTATATAACACAAAAACAAACAGAGTCCTGTGGCACTTTTAAAGACTAACAGATTCATTTATCGCATGAGCTTTTGTGGGAGAAAATCCCACTTCCTCAGATGCTTTGAAGATGGGAAATTTACAGAATGGGAGGAAATTAAATGCAGGGATGTGTATGACATAGGATCATAGGCTCTGTTTGTTTTTCTGCAATAGACTACACCTCTGGAACTTGATTATATAACACAAAGTCCAGAATATCAGGACTCTCCCTATAAAACTGGGACATCCGGTTACCCTAGCAGCTAGCTGAACCCTGTTAGCCAGAAGACACAATAACAGTCTTGTATTGCCCACATGGGATGTTAGCCACAAATAGGATCTGAGTTCCAGACCCCTGTTCCCTGCCCACATACATACATGTGTGCTCTGTCCTGTGGGCCACCTGTTGTTTTCTATCCCTTTATTGATCCGAACATCAGAGCCACTGGAAGAAGTGGAAACTGAAAGCAAAATCTGACAATAGTATCAAGCAACCTATCGGGAAGAGGGAAATCAGGGGTGCCCAGGGGTTCTGGAACTAGGGGTGTGGCTCAAAGGAGTCTCCATTCTGTACAAGGTTTACAGTTTTGTTCAATGTCTTTCAGCACCTCCACAATAAAAAATGTTCCAGCGCCACTGGGGCGCCTATGTTGTTTGATTTCAGAAGTGCCTTTAGGGTGATCTTTAAAGTAATGGGCTGGTTCAGAGTTGTCACTCCGTCCCTGCTAGACAGGTGGTGCTTTTTTCCCAGCAACTCAGGGCAAGTTTTCAGTCATTCTGGTTGCTAACTCATGACCCTACCCTGCTTTATGAATGTTATAAGTGATTAGGAAGGGCTGGGATTCTTAGCTACCTGCTCTCCAAAGGTGCAGATCTGGGTCCCGATCCTGAGCCCTCTTCCTCCCACCATCCCTCCACCCCACTTTAACAGGGTGGCCTGAGCTTTGTATAGGTGCAGAATTCGACCTTTTCATCCCAGATCTGTGCCAAATTATAGGTGCTTTTAAGCAAATTTTTACTGTTTTTTTTAAAATGCCTATGGAATTGCAGACTAGGTGTAGTGTGTAAAAAGGCCCACATGTATGCTAAGTGTGAACATATCGGTGTAAATTCCATATACTGTACATGGATAGATCTGTAACACACCATGCCTGGTATAAAATGATTTCACAGCAGTTATAGGGGCAAGATTTACGTGAGCGAAGAAACTTAATTACACTGGCCATTTCAGCAAGTGGTTGGTGCAGGAGAGTTGGCATCCAGACCACTGAGCCTGCCACTGATTCACTATGTGACCCCAGGCAAGTCCCCTCCCTGCTCCAGATCACTGCTCTAGTGCCCTCTGTGACTACTCAGGGCTCCTCTAGGCTCGGGGCTCTATAACTTCCGGTTCAGTTCTATTGTCCTTAGCACAGATCAAAAGAAACCCCTCGCCCTGTGCCCAAGCAGCCTGTAATGATTCACATGTCTGGTTTCATCCCAACAGAAGACTGATGGCTCATTTCCACTGCCTCTCCTGCGACAGACCTCTGGAAATGGTGGTGCCTGGCCCGTAAGTACTGGCGCATGGATGCAGTTCTGGGACAGTTCCTGAGCGCAGGGATGCAAATTTATACTGGTGTAACCATGGCTCCCCAGAGTGCTGCGGCCTTTTATAGGTGGGGTTGGCAGGGAGCCGCCGCTCATGGTCTCTCAAGCCCACGCCCCACGGTTGTATCATGGATTAAATTGGGGTAGGGAACAAGTGCACAAATGCCCCCCACAGTTTTCACACTTGTGCACCCTGACAGGGTGATTCCAAACACTGGTGACATGACCCAAGGTGGGTTCGGAAGTTGCTTTTCTGGGGGTGCCCCTCAAATTTCCCAGTGGATCTTAGGTTCTATTTTAAGCAAGTCTCTATCCCTTCTTGTGCAGAAAACCTCCCAAATGTGACGAAAGGCAATAAGGTTCATTGGCAGGAACCACCTTATCAGATCAAAACACCAGGGTCACGGGAGAAAAAAGGGGAGTGGCTTTGGCACTAGGGGTACAATCTTTGTTCCAGGATCGTAGAGCTGGAAGCTTGTACCATCACTGGTCAAATTGGATGTTTTCCACTAAAACGTTTTTCCATCAGAAAATGCCGATTCTTGGGCAATGAAACATGCTGTTGCTGACAAAATATCCATTTGAAAAAGCCCCCAACGCAAAGCGTTTCGATGTCAGAGAGTTCCGTGGTGACCGTTTTGGAAAGGAACGTTTTTGGGTTTGCTTTAAGAACAGCTTTTTGTTCTGATGTTTCTTTTGTATTATAAAAGAAGAAACATTTAAAACACCAAAATCAAAATGGAAATTTGTTTTGTGGGAAATTTCTAGTATTTTTCCCCCATTTTGGAATGGAAAAAAAATGTTGATTGTGGGGAATTGGCCACAAAATGGGAAATCTAGGTCCCATCTAGCTCTGGCACTGACTGTGTGACCTTGGGAAAGTCATTTAATCTCTCCATGTTCTTGGCTGTAAAATGGGGGTGAATAATACTATACTGACATCTCAGGAGACTAAGAAGTTAAAAAATGTGCAGAGCTTTGTCAACAGAAAGTGCTACAAAGGGGGGATTGTTTTATAATCTTGTAAAATTTTATAATAATTATTTTATAATAGCCATTTTCTGGTGCTCATCCTCCCCTCACCCTTGCTGTGTGGTGCTCTCTCCAATCTCCAGTGCTAGAAACAAATGCTTCCTAGCATCTGCAAGCCTAGAAGAACAATGGTCAAATAAAACCTTAATCTCTAACTCTGATATATCAGATGCTAAAATGCGATTGGCACTGAAGTGGGAAAGCAAGGCAGTCACCAGGAAAGTGTTAACTTCAGATGCAGTGGGTCTGATACAGCGACTGCTTTCCTGCGCTGTGGCCGGGGGTGGTTAGAAGTTGAAGGGGCCAGGAGCAAAGATAAAATGTAAGTGCCTTTTGCACTTCCCACACTGGAGCCTGGCACTAACCTGCTCCGCCCCATCGTAAATTAAAGCAGTTCTTAGGTGACTCCAACTTAAGTTCTGCTTCCTGTGGGCCCTAGGAAGTAGGGAATAGCTCCAATGCTGTGCACTCTGGCCATGCCCTCCAGTGTGACCCTGACCTACCCCTGTGCCAGGGGCTGGTGTAGAGCCCCACCCTCCAGCTCTTCACTGGTCAGGGAGATTGTCCAAGTGATTTTCTCCAGGAGCCATTTCTGCCCACTTTCAAACCCCTTTACCCCGCCAGAGGGGCATGGAGACGCCTGGCTGTAACTGAGGCCTTGTGACTGGCCAGGATTAGTCTCTGTGGTGCTGATCCTCCAGGCATTAAGGCCCAGTAAACTCCTAGCGCTGCCCCTGGGGCAGGAATGGGAGAAGAGAATTCAACCCAGAACACAGTGCAATCAGGCTTCCCCTACTAGAAGGATTCTCTGTCACTCTCCTGGCTTTGCTTGTGTCCCCTGCTGGAGGGCAACTACTGCAGCATGTGACCATGCAGCCCATAAAGGAGGGGTGCAGATCGCCCCCCCCCCAACCCCAGGGGACATGTGGCAAACCCCAGACAGTGGATTTACTAACCAGAGACGTTTTGATTCCTCTTCTTCCCCTGACCCCTTTGTTTACTGACTCCCCAGGACCATCATGACCCTCCCCTCTGTGCCAGGGTTACCATCTCACCGCTCCCTCCGGCCCTACACCATCTACGAACTGGAGCAAGTCCGGCAGCACACCCGCAAGTACGGTGCCTGAGGAAGGGCGGGAGCGGCCTTTCCCCTGGTTATTGCGCTTCACGTGTGGGGAGGGACGGGGTGACGGGAGGGTGGAAGAGCTCTCCATCCCCACTGGGAGGGGTGGCTGCGTAGAGGTGGTTCTGCTAGCAGAAACCTCCAGCATTCACCGGGTTTGAATGCCAGACATTCGAACTTTCCAGCCTTGTGAAACCTTTCCCAGACCTGCCTTCCATTTCCACTGCTCGGGGAATTCGTGGATATGGGGCAATTCTCCCTCCTTTCCCTGATGGGGCAGCTGTAGGCATCACCCTACGGCCTGTGCCTCCTCCTGGGAGACGGGATGCTCTCCTTCACTGAAGCCTTGACACGGCTCAGTTTCTCTCCATGCTTCCTGAACCCAGAGCTGTAAGCTGCGGGTCACTGAGAGTGAAGGGGAGCTGTTGTGAATTGGGTAGGGCCCTGGCCAGCTCTCAGGGACACCTGTGTGGCATGTCCCCGATTACTGGACTGCCCCTGAAATCAAGGCACCTAGATTTGAGGGTGAGGTACCTAAGTGTCCGTATGCTGGAGTACGTATGCAGTGACCACTAAACTCCCAAGATCCGGTCAGTCCTGCCCCGGCCCAGGCCAGGCTCAGTATAAACTCAGGGAGATTTCTCTAGGGACCGTTGCTTTGACTGTTCAAAAGTCCTGGTCAGGAATCAGGAGGGGGCGTCTCTAAGGTCTTATATTGAGCAATTTCACTGATCTTGGGGTTGTGCTGATGTCAGGGAGAGCAGACTTTGACCCTACAGACCTCTGCAAGGGCCTAACGGCCCTTTCGCCTCAGCCTCACTGCCCTACACAATGAAATCTTTGAAAATCTTCTCACTGCCATGAAAAGAGGCTGCAGTCACGAGTGCAGCCCCAACCGTGCTGCTGTGCAGCACCCGCCCCCATGTCACACCCACAGGGAAACCCAAAACATTTTTCTGGGGTAGAGAACGAAACACTTTGGCCAATTTACAGTGAGCTGTGGGGTCTCAGCCCAATGGAGATGTATCAGCAGGAGAGAATCCAGCACACGTGGCCCCGTTTGACAGCAGTCTCCTCCGGGAAGCCAAGGGCTGAGTAAATCCTGGAGAGTGACATGCTCTCTCAGCTCTGAGGGGTCGTGGCTCCACAGGGCGGAGGCTCATCTGGAGAGGTGCATGGAGCAAGCCGGCTCCGCAGCTAACCCGGCTCGAAGAGTTCAGTCTCCCGAGAGCACTGTCCGTCTGTGTCTCCGCCCTCACCTGAAGGGGTGGGGGTTTTCATATGAGGCAGACCTATGCCCACCCCTTAGGACCAGATACGCTGTGGCCCATCCCCACCTGAGGAGGCAGGGCTTTTCTCTTGTGGCTTCCCCCCCCTTTCTCAGGATTCAAATGGGCTGGTACAGCTCACCCACCCTTGACGTCCGTGTACAACTGTATTGGCCCAATCCCACCGTCCTTCCTCATGTGAGCAGCCCTCATCAGGGCCCATGGGGCTAGCTGTGTGAGCAAAGCTTGGGGAATTGTCTCCAACAGTGTCCCAGCCCTGGGTAACCCTGGCCTTCTCCTTTGCTTCCCCCTCTCTAAACACGTCTCCTCCACCCCAGTCTGAAGCTAGGGCCCAGCCCCAGCCCTCGCTTGGACACGCTGCAGCTGGAGAAGAGCGCGGGCCTCGGCAGGCTGCGCAGCATCCACTCCAAGATGCTCCTGGACATAGAGAAGGTGCAGATCCACTTTGGGGGCTCAGCGAAGGCCAGCAGTCAAATGATCAGGGAGATGATGCGGGCGCAGTGTCTCAGCCCAGATCACTATAGCAAACGGTAGGAGAGCAGGTCTGAGTAGTGAGTATACAGACAGACAGACAGACAGTGTGGGAGATGGGGGGTTTTATCCCAGCCCACAAGAAGGGCTGGAGCATGTGTGGCTAACAAGATACCTGCTCTCTACAGAGCCAGGAGAGCCGTAGGAGATGGCAGTCACCAGCCGGGCCCCAGTCATTACATAACATACAGCCAGCGCCTGTGGAGGGGCAGCTGGGGGGACTCTCATCTTCTGGGGAGTTGAGCACGTCCCTTGGAGCAGTGTCGGGACCTTTCTTTTGCACTGCTCTCAGATGCAGGCAGGCTGAGCTCCCTAGCTGTTGAGGAAGCTCTTTCCCCTTCAGGCCACCCTGAGGAGAGGCTACCACGCCGCAGGAGAGTCCTAGACAGCAGCCTGCGTGAGTCAGCCAAGTGGGCCATGCCCTCTGCGACATCACAGGCACCCAGGACTCACCCTAGTGGGTCACCAATGGTTCCACGAAGCCCGTCGTTTGTCTCCAGCCATGGCGAGTGCCAGATGCTCCAAAAGAAATAACAGGAGCCAACAATAGGCTGGTAGAGAATAACCTGCCTATAGGGGCAGTTCCTTCCTAAGTAGCCCCGAATGGTTAGCGATTGGGTTCCACCCCAAAGCATGACTGTCATGTCTCTTGCAGACTTTTCCTAGGTGGCATGCCTACCTATCATGTTACGAACAGGGTCCAATCTGATCATAGGGGCCGTGAGTGAGGGTGGGGACTGATAACCACATAAAGCATGGGGGGAGTCAGTAGAAACAGCCGCTGGCAGTCACGCTGGCTTTAGACAGAAGAGTTCGAGTGGGGGAGTTTTTGTTGGGCTTCAGTTGTGAGGAAGCCCGTTGTGCGTCTGTTGTGGCAGCTGCTCATGTCAGCCAGGGGATCTGCCCCTTGTGAGAGAGCCTTGGTGCTTGTAACTGGTGCACTTGGGCCAGAGTCTCCCACTCCAGACTGACCGCGCTGGTCTT
>ML685815.1:2153634-2166299 GCA_007922175.1 Pelusios castaneus | reverse complement strand
AGCACCAATGTGGACACTAGAACAAATGGATATAAATTGTCCATTAGGAAATTTAGGCTTTAAATTATACACAGGTTTCTAACCATTAGAGGAGTAAAGTTCTGGAACAGCCAACCAAGGGGAGTTGTTGGGGCAAAAAACATAACTGCTTTCAAAACTGAGCTTGATAAGTTTATGGAGAGGATGGTATGGTGGGATAGCCTGTTTTGGAAATGGACTGATCTTTGATCTTTGGCTACGGGTGGTGGATATGGAAGTGGTTTAAGAAGGGAGGGTGCATGGGGTGGTTTCTGAGTTATTACAGAGAATTGCTTCTTGGGTGACTGGCTATTGAGACTTGCCCACGTGCTCAGGGTTTAACTGATCGCTATATTTGGGGTCGGGAAGGAATTTTCCCTCAGGGCTGATTGGCCTGGGCTCTGGGGGTTTTTCGCCTTCCTCTGTAGCACAGGGCATGGCTCACCTACCGGTGGATTTTCTGTATCTTAAAGTCCTTAAATCATGATTTGAGGAGGTAAATAACTCAGTCATAGGTTGGAGGCTTATTGCTGGAGTGTGTGGGTGAGGTTTTGAGGCCTGCATTGTGCAGGAGGTCAGACTAGATGACCGTATTGGTCCCTTCTGACCTTAGAGTCTATGGATCATATTGATCCTCTACAAGTCTGAGTGTTCTTGATTTCATGCTTCTTACTGGGGCTTGGAAGAAAACAACCAACCTTGCAGACTCTTCTAAACTAGCGCTCATAAAAACGCCCTGCCCTGACCGTGACTAGATCGGCAGTCTGTTTGCAATCCCTGTGTCGGCCCAGCCATCTGTCCTTTTTGGTAGGGGTGAGCTGCATGGGGTTGCACAACCCTCTAACCTGAGCAGAGACACTACTGATTAAAACAACTGCAGTAGATTGTGGCCTGAGTGAAGAGCTTGCTGGGAAAGCTCTGAACCTCTCAGCACAGCTGATGGCAATGGTCTCCTCCCACCATTAACAGAGAGACGTATAGCATTTGACAGCATACGTGCCTTCAGCAGGAAGAGCGTGTGTTTAGGTTGGTGGATGGGGGCATGGAAAGAATGAAGGCAGGAAAGTTGGATTGGTTAAATGGATTGAAAGCAGCAAGCATGGCAGAAGAGACCCATAAATAGATATGTGAAATACCGGTAACAGATTCCGTGGAGGTGACATTCACTCAAAGGGGCAAATTCTCTGCTTCTGTGAAGCTCCACACTTAATTTGTTCTTCAGCTGGGTCTCGGGAAGCAAAGATGAAGGGGCTGTCAGCAGAAAGCTTAGGAAGTGGTGGAAGGTAGGAGGAGTTGGGTGGATTGCTAGAAGAGCTTGTAGATGAATGGGTGGGTAGGGGCATCAAAACTGATAGCTGAAGGACAGATGCAAGGTAGGCACATGGATGGTGGCTCGATGGAATGGATGGAAAAGCAGCAGAGTGGGGAAGGCAGGATGAACGGGTGATAGGTGCAGAAACAGAGACATGGACGCAGGAAGATCAGACAGAGGGATAATCCATCGGCTAAATCATCTGCCGTGTTTTCTTGTAGGCACAGCTAGGTCGCTGAAGGACAGGCCTGTGTCCTCAGAGGGTCGACTATCCCGGACGGAGCTGAACCATCCATCAACCTCAATACCACCCCTGGAGGAGGCAAGAGTGGATTCTCCCATCCAGGAGAAAGAAACCTTGGCACTTCAGCTGGACATTGCCATGCGCCGACGATCATCCGAGCAGCTGGCTCCGCTACAGTGACTACGTCGGCTGGAAAGCAGCGCTCCCGGCTGGAAGCTGGGCAATAAAGAGTGAGCAGAACAGAGAGGAGGCTGTGTACGTGTGTCACGGTGACGGGAACAGAGAGCTTTTTGTGCTGCACCTGGACCCAGGGCCCTTCCACACAGCAGTGTGGCTAACAGGTGGGCAGCACGTTCTGCCATGAAAACACTTTGTCCCTTGCCTTGGCAGATCCTCCCCGCTCTGCTGCTCGCTTTGCCCAAGTAGATTTCGCGAATACCAGCTCTTGGGCGGAAACCAGTGTGACAGCAGGCCATCCTCGCTGCCCATGCACTGTCCTTTGTGTTGCAGAGCCCGGAGCACTCAGGCATGCGAAGTGGGGGCTTGGGCACTGGATTATTGATGACTCGTTGGAGTGAAAAATCCCGGAGCAGCACGTAGCCCCCGAGCTCCCCCACAGCCTGTGGAGAGATGTGGCTCACGGCGGGCCCTCACTGACGATGACAGTGGGCTACAGATTGCTCGACATTGCATGCCTTGGCATGGCCCTGGGGGAACAGCCTAGCTGACGACCAGGGCTGCCCTCGCTTGAGCTCCATGAGGAGAAAGGAAAGGTCCCTGCAGAATTTAGTACCTCTAGAGATCATCTCAGGGTCTGGAGGGAGGAGGGGGTGCGCACCAGCATAGCTGCCTCTTCCTACTGCCATCCATTTCCCAAGCCTTCCATGTACAGCTGTGCTCACACTGGAGTGGGGGGGCAGCCCTCAGCAAAGCGACAGATGCCAATCAAGGGGCTGCACGCTTTGGTGTCTTTCCTACAGCAGGGCAGGGCCTGTGATACAGTCATTAGAAGAAAATCCATTGTTCTGCCATTTCCTTGCCCAGTGTAAACAAAGGCGCCTCTGATCAGAACTGCTCTGTTTTGATTCCCCGAATGCCTGGCCTTTGTGGCCTGCAGCATCAGGTGAAGGCAATGCCCTCCAAACTTTGAGAGGGAGGGGGATAACACGGGGTGATTTAAGGAAGGGGGGTGCCCTAGCTTGGCCACTGACTTCCTGTGTGACCTCGAGTGGGTCCCTCCACTTCTCCGTGCCTTAATTTCCACCTTCTATAAAAATTCCTTTTGTGGGGCCCAATTCATTCATTTGCAAAGCACCTGGAGACCCCTGGATCTGTGGCATTAGACAAATGCAAGGTAAAGCTATGGAGAGTTAAACATAATTCTGAAGATGGAGGCACAGATGTCTGGGAAACAGATAAGAAACCCCATCCTGCAGCCTTCCTGACTTGCATCTGGGTTCTTGCACCATTGTCTCCAATTCTGTGATCCATTTTTGTGCACTTTGTGCCTCCTGCATTTAACCTAACTGCATGTTCTCATTTGCATCCTGCCCATGTCTCTGGTGCCGGGTTGATCATTTGGAGCTAGAGAGAAAGAGGGAGAATGGTTAGTCCACTCGTTTGAATGCTGTCTTGGATCACTGCCATACCACGAGGACACGAATCAAAGTCCAGAGCATTTCGTAGTCAAAGAAGGTCTGAGCCGTAATGACACTCCAATGCATCTCGATCCAAATTCTGCGCTCGCTCACACACGTGCGAGTCCAGTGAAACCAGTAGGGTTCCCCCTGATGGAAGGGCAACAGATTGCAGCTGGCAATTAAGCATCAGTGCATCCAATGCTGACCCGGCCACATGGCACAAATATTGTGTAAGGCCTCCTGGCTGAGTTAGTAATTACAGAGTTCGCTTGATTAATGCCCTGTAGCCAGCCACTTCCGTGCATTCTCCCAACCCTGTTTTGTCTTTGCACCTGGCCAATGGCATCCATGATCAGATGTGGGTATCAGAAATCATCACAGCTTTGCAATGGAACACCAACCTTGTAAATAACCTTGACTCTTCCAGCAAATACAGGGCACGTGCGGTATTGCTGTTTGCCCTGTCATTTCCCGGCTCTTGCCATTTAGATACTTTGCCAGCCTAAGACACTTGCCCTGTAACTAAATGGTCTGTAAATGTCCTGCAGCTACGAGTTCTAGCATAGCAGGGAACCTGGAATATTTACACCTGAGATAATGACGGCGCCGGCAGCTTCCTGTGAAGAGGGACCACCCAGAACAGCTGCCCCTGCAAGGTCCTGCCAGGGCACAATTAAAGCAGCGGTGTTACTGCGATGGAAACAGGGGTGGAAAACTAGAAAGAACTTTATAGCATGAGCAGAATTACGATTCTGCTCATATTTAGCCAATGGCAACATTCCCATCGACTATGGTGGGAACAAGGCTGGCTGCTCAATGACTGAATATGGAGGACATGATGGCGCAGTAGAGAGCAGCGACTGGCTGAGAGGGGAGGAACCAGGAGAGGACTGGCTGAGAGGGGAGGAACCAGGAGAGGACTGGCTGAGAGGGGAGGAACCAGGAGAGGACTGGCTGAGGGCCTTTGCCTGGAGAAGATTCAGTGAACCTGCACACGGCCTATGTACCTCTTACTGCTAGGGCCCACGGGAGTTCTAGTTTGAGGGTTTCTATGGGACTTAAATGGTAGCTCGGCTTAGATCTCTCCACTCCCCAAACACATTAAACTTGGGCAGGATTTGGCCCCATGCGCGATGTGTCCACTGCATGTGTACACCAGATGCGACACAGGTGTTGTAGGTGTATTATGTGTGATAACACACTGCAGACATTCTGTGTGGTCGACCCAGAGCCAGGCCAGGGTCTGATCCGTCCATAATACATTGAGTTTACACCTTTTATTAATAGCCTGGATAGTGCTGGATGCCTGCTGTGGTGACAATGGATGCTGCATGGCAACTGGCTACAAGCACGTGCCCTGTATTATAAAGAGGCCACACGTGTGCTATGTTTACATGCCACATACAACGGGCCAGCCATACATGCATGCTGCACAGTGGGCGGCCGCCGCGGTCTGCGCTGTGTCCTGCCGAAGGCAACCGGCAGCACCTGAATGGCCAGTGGGCAGTGAGCCTACAGGGCTTTGCCGCTGGCTTCCTGCCAATCACTGGCAGATGTGGATGGTCTTAAAGCTTAAAATTAAGTTGATTGGAGAGAGTGATACACTGCTGAGTCCCATGTTCTCGGTCTATCCGCCCCCAGGCCCAGTGGCAACAGGGTGTTATGCAGGGAATGAGGATGGAAGAATTCTCTATGGCCTCCTCCGCTCCGGTACCCTGATGGATCTGTGGAGAGCAGAGATCCACTGTCTCTCTCCCCACCCTTGCACAGCTCCTGCTCCCATCCCCAGGCCTTGCTGAGCACAGAGTCTATGGGAGGTCTCCAAACCCTGTCTCTCCTCTCACACCACTCTATGGACTGTAAAGTCACTGAACACAGGCACTGGCCTCTGGAGACCAGTAATGTTGGATATGTAGAAGCGGCCTGTTAAAATATTCCCTCCCCCTCTCCATTGGGTGAGGTGTCCCCCCCCTGTGCGGAGGGAGAACCTGCCAAACCAGACCAGGTTTAAGCAGTGTTTGCCTGACCCGCCTTGTCAATCAGGTCCTCTGAGTCATCATTAAACACATCTGAAGCGGTGCATTTATTTACTTAAATAGCATTGTAGGAGGACTAACTAGTCCCTGCAGTGAGCTGGGCCTGCTTTCCCACTGGTAAATTTGTCTGTGTGTCAGTCCATTCAAAGCCAGTTAGGATGATGTGATTGTCCTTGGATTGAAGGGGGGGATGTGAACACGTCTGATGTGATGGGCTGCACAAGTCGGTGGGTTCTAATTCGCTCTGCGCCACGCCGCTCCGTCACTAACACGCTCGCTCACACTTCAATGCCCCGCCTCTGAGCCGCAAATCTCTCCTCTTGGAGAGGATGCAACCTGTACACGCTTCCCCAGCATCTCCACTGTGCGCTTCCTGCCACGGTTGCTCCAGGGCTGGGATTCAGCAGTTTAGCCAATACGGGAGTGAGCGTTTGGATGCTACAGCAGCTCAGCTCGGCGTTGTAGCACCGTATTATAGCCGCAGAAGGGCTTTTCCCATCTGTACTTAATCTGCTCCCCACAAGAGGCAGCATCGTGGCCTATGTAACCTAGCACCATCCACTCCAGGGGTGGGAAAACTATGACCTGCATATGTCCTGTCTTGGCATTTCAGCTGGCCCTCCGGCTCAACCAGTGGTCTGCGGAAAGATTGTGGAGCAAGCTGTGCAGCGTGCTGATGGCTGCTTTCCCTCCTAGACCTGTCCCTTCCCCCGCCCCTCTTTCACCACATGGGCCACTGGTGCCCTGACTGGAGCCTTTCCCCAGCCTAGGCAGTACCACATGATGGACACTTCCACCTGCACAGCCCCCCCCACCCCTCTGTATGGCCCGCCATACAATTTCTATATACAGATGTGGCCCGTAGGCCAAAAATTTGCCCCACCCCAGTCTACTCTATACCAGCGGTTTCCAAACTTTTTTCCCCGGGAGCCAGTTGAAAAAAAATCGTTTATGCCCGCAACCCAACAATGACATCTTTCAGCAATTCATTCCAGTCTTTTGGCGGCGGCAGGGTCTGCGACCCAGTCCTGGGTCCTGATCCTAAGTTTGAAAACCGTTGCTCTATCCCATGGCTTAGGTTGGCTTAACTGCGTCTCCCGGGGGGAATTAATTTTTCACACCCTGGAGTGCAGTAGGTTAGTTTGATCTAAGTTTTACGTGTAGACCAGGACTTACACTGGCTGCCAGTTTCCAAGACTTGTGAGCAGCCACGGACAATTGGTTACTTATCCAGATACCTGCAGCCAGAGGTACACAGGCCTTAATGCTGGTCCCTTTGAACTCAGAGTCGTTTGGCATCAAATGCTCTGGGGTCAGGGCTGGGTCCAGTCTCTGTTCTGCTGGGTAGGGCACACCTTTTTATAAATCAATGCTCCAATTCTGTGAAACTAGTGAGTTGCCCATGGTGCAACTGCAATCAAAGGTGTGGAGGTTTCCCAGATTCAGCTCTTCAGCCCCGCCTGACCCCATGCCCTGTTTATTAGGCTGCGGGCTCTACAATCTAGATGTTCTGCCTGCAAAAAATTACATGGACAACAGAGCAAATGCTGGGTGCTTGAATGTTAGCAGCAGGACCTCAGGCTGCTTTATGGTTCTGCACACACACTCTTGCCTGTGCGCTCATGCATTCGGGTGGGGGAATTTTCATTTAATTTCATTTTCCATGTGTTCAGAGGGTTTTGAACCTGCCAACTGCTATTGATGGACTCTGTCGCATGGGCGCTGGTGCACAAAAAAATACGCAAGAGGGACTTTGCATGAAAAAAGGCTGGGGTTTGAAAGGCAGGGTTAGAATGCTTTAGAAATGATAATGCTTGGAGGAATGGGGTGCATTGTTGGATCTCAGTTCACCTTCATAGGAGAACTTCAGATTGCCTCTTCAGAGGTTTTTATGGTTTGTAGGCACAGATATCCAGTTAATTCTTAAGCCAGTTGAATGTTTAAAGACTGCCCTCCCCACATGCCCTGCAGTGTGTAGATTCACACCCACTCCCACATTCTCTGTTGCATCGTTCTGTTTGACACTGTTGTGCACCACTGAAATCAACAGAAGTAACCCTTTTGATAGATCGAGACCCGCCCGTCTGTAATGTGCCGGGGTGATGGGTGTCAGCCATGTGGCACTGCCATAATAGATCTTTCAACTTCCCTTGGATTTTTGCTACAACTGCATTTTGCTTTGCTCCAGTAAATACACTAAGAGGTGGGAAGAAGGAGACAAATTCTACTGTCGGATAAAGAATGTATGTGGCCCAGCTGGTTTGGAATGGAAAGCGCAGGCATTGTTGAGACAGTCCAATTTCCCAACCCTTCACGAAACCTTTGAAAAAATGTGGTGTGGGGATTTAAACAGCATCAGCCAGAGGTGCACACCTGAATCTCTCAGGCTTCTCTGGCAGAATCCCAGACTGTCTTCCTCACAAGGTTTTCATGGAGGTTTTAGGTTGGAAGAAGGAGGGAGCCCTTCTGAGCAGAGCCAGGCAAGAGGGGGCTTGGTGGGATCACTAGATAGGGAGGGGCCTCTTGAGGAACTCCTACTGTACACAGTGGTGGTATGTGCTCAGGAATTTTCCATTGGACCACAGGCGAGTGCATCAGTTTGCCAGACTCAGAACTGGGCAGTTCTGCCCAGCCCAGCTAGTCCTCCTCTATACCCCAGTCTTGCCGTGGAGTTAGAGCACATCCAGCTCATCTAAGAGGTGGGCAGCCGTGCTGCAGAAAGGTTCAAAGGGAAGGTAAGACATGAGAGCTTGGAGGACCAGCCAAGTCCCAGTGCTGGTGTTCAGAGCAGAGGCTGGGAAACTCTCCCCAGCAGCCACCAGAAAAAGTTCTGCGGCGGACTGTCTGGGACTGTGGAACTTCTCCGTGTTTGGGGAGATGGCAGCCCCAGTGCACTGCGTGGTTTCTTTACAGGCCCTTCTAATAATAATCCTGACTCGAAACAGCTGCTTTGATGTGATGCTTTAAAAGGCCAAGAGAACTGAATGTGTCGTCATTTCTGCTGCTGGAATACAGCGTAAACTTGGGGATATTTTGCCATTCCAGAAGCTGCACTTAGAAGTTAGTTTTCAGACCCAACTCTGGCGACACCCTGCACTTCATGGAAATGCATATTTTTCTCTAATCATTTTTTGGTATGTATTTTTCCCATTTTGGTTTTAAACGATGTGTCTGACTGGGTCGAGCTGGGTAAATTCCCTGCTGAAATGACAGGAACTGCTACCAGGTGCGATTTTTATCCAGCTGTTTGCCCATTTAGCACTGCAGCTCAAGGCTGCACTCCGGTACCAGCTGGTGAGGACGGGAGAGCCATGAAGTTGGTTTCTCAAGAGCAACTCCAAAGCACTAGCAGGGAAGCTGGGCAAAAATGTGAGATGAAACCTAAAACCAGGTGCCACTCGCCTGCTTTCTTGTTTCATTGTGCAGCCAAAACCGGGACCCGGGAACGTTCACTGGTGTGTCCTGCAGCTGGATAATAAATTGGGCAGAGTGTTCAGGGAAGTCTGCTTCTGCTGGTGTGGAATTGCCCTTCGGGGGGGGGGGGGGACTTGGAATAGGTGTTCCAGTCTCAACTCTCTGCACTACAAGTTGTGGAAACTCTCCCACAAGACACATCACTGCGAGTCAACTGCAGCGTGCACAGCCCAGAGAGTGATGCCAGCCAGCCAGTCCGGCACCATTGCTCCTGCTCTCCATCTACAATAGCCGTTCTCTTGCTGTGGGTGCGGAGCACGTGGTTGGCTGGAGAAAGGCAGTGCATTTGGCGAGACTGCAGCTGGTTCACTGTTTCAGACTGAATCCAGCAAAAAAAGGAGGGTTTCAGCTTTTTTTGGTGGGTGGGAGGTTGTTCGGCCCCACTTCTCAGCAAGGGGGATGGGCGGAGTCTGTTTCACAGAAACTTTAAACTTTCAGCGCTCTGCCTGAGGTGAAGAAAGAGCGCCCTTCCTCACTGAGCCGCAAGGCTGGGGCAATTCTGGTCCGTCAACCCTTTCTTTCCTCTGCGCCTCCTGCAAAGCGCCCTGTGCTGCTCCCTTCTCCCCCAGCCGAAAGCTGAAGCTTTGCTGGGTTTGGAATGGAAAATGGGGTTTATCCATCTTTACTTCTGCCCAAGTATCCTGCCTTGGGGCAGCCAGTGCGACTGGGAGTGACAGCGCCGAGTGGCAGCTTTGTTGCGAAGCGGTTTCCTGTCTTCAGAAAAAGAAACGCAACTCACCCCCTCTCTGTTCTGTGGAGGGGACAAGATTGTCTTTCTAGTTTCCCTTGTGACACTGTCACTTTGCATATCCTCCCGCTCGCCCTCATTTGCCTTTCCAGGCTCCTTTTGCTGAGCACCTCCTCTCTCTCATTTTAGAAGAGCTGGAGCCTGCTGAGGCCTACTGGTGTTACCATGGGAAAGGCATCCACCGCCCCCCGCAATAACCCGGGGGGGGGGGAGAATGTGGGAGGCTGCTCCACCCTCTTTAGGTGGAGACGTAGCAGCAGAACGGAGGGATGTTCCGGGGGGGGGAGCCGTGTCAGTCTAGTTCAGCAAAACAAACAAGGAGTCCTGTGGCACTTTTACAGACCAACAATTTATCATGTGAGCTTTCGGGGTGCATTGGAAGAAGTGGGACTACACCCATGAAAGCTCATGCGATAAATAAATGTGTTCGTCTTTAAAAGTGCCACAGGACTCCTTGTTTAGAATGGAGATAACCCACCTCAAAGTGCTTCCCCTCTTCAACTACTGCCCAACGCTATCTCCAGAGGAGACATCAAACCAAGCTCAGCCTGTAAGGAACCTGTTCTGCTTGCCCCAAGAAGAGGGGCGATAACCCCATTATCCTGGTCAAACACAGATTAGGGGATGACGTTCTACCAACCTACCTTTCCCCTGCAGCTTCAGTGAACAGAAATAGGGTTCTGGGATTTCTCGCTTTAACCCAATGGTTCCCAATCTGTGGCCTGGAGGCCAAAAGGGGTGGGGGTGGGGGGAGAGACTTTCAAAGTGGCCAGCAGTTCCCATTCTGCTGGCTGCAGAAGGGAGCCACTGCCTAAGGGGACAGGCAGAGGTGGAGCACATTTCCACAGGGCTAAAATATCAATGCAGACTCCTTGCTGTAGCCAAGGGGATGGGAGATCAGCATGTGGCTAGAGCAGGGAGCATGGCAAAGTGCTGGGGTCACTGCTGGAGCCAGAGGAAGGGGAGCACTGATGTTCCATTGCCTGCGGAACGGAGTCACTACCGAGGGACACAGGTGGAGCGCAGAGGATACAGGATGCGTGTGGTTTCTCTGCTGCAGCCAGGGAAACCAGGAGATCAGCAAGGAGGCAGCCTCCACACTGAACTCTTTCCACCTGGCTTCAGTGGGGCTCCTGGTAGAGACTGGTGGCCCTCCTGGGTTGTAAAAATATCTGTGGCCCTTGACCCAAAACCACTGATCTAAACCATCAGGAACTTGCAGCTGCCTTCCACCCCAGAGGTGGCTGCATTTCACCAGTAGTCTCTTATTCCGTGTGTGCGTGTGTTTGTGTAAGGTGCGAAGTTCAAATCTGAATACAGTGCCAGCCTCTTCCAGCATTTGGGGTTAATAACGATAGTTCAAGAGTGTCAGGCCAATTCACGTCCTCCTGCGTCTTCCCTCTTCATCCTTCTGCTTCACTGTGAACTCTCTTGCTCAGAGACTGTCCACTACTTGGCTGTAAAACTGGCTCCTTCTGACTGTTCACTAAGGCTCCTATAATCTACTAACTGTGGTCCAGTCCCATTGTCTGCGTCTGTGTGATTGACAGATGGAGAAGGGATCAGAGGAGAACAGCCTGCAAGCAGGCCTCGGAGCAATGAAGCGGTCTGGTTTTTCCCCACCCCGTCTCGCTCTGTGCTAATCCTGCCTGGCCCTGCACAGCCCAGAGGAATTCCAAGCCTGGGCATGATGCTTGTTGCAGCACAGAGGATTAGGAAATGCTCCCTTCGTCTGTTCCCAGAGCTAAAGAGCAGACTCGCTGCTGGCTAGAAGATAAGAGGAGCTTTAGCAGCTCCTTCCCGCACTGCGTTTCCAGGAACAATTTGGTGACTGGCACTAGGGCTCCTCATTCTCCCATGACAAAAAGTGCGCTGGCCGCAAGAATGGTTGTGTGTTTGGGTGTGGAGACGGGCGGGGGGGGAGGTGTGGAAAGGCATGTACTGTACTAGCGCATATATAGAAACAAACAAGGAGTCCTGTGGCACCTTTAAAGACTAACACATTTCTTTATTGCATGAGCTTTCATGGGAGAAAATCCCACTTTGTCAGACGCTTGATGATGGAGACATACAGCTGAATGGGAGAAAAATACACGCAGGGAAGTGTAAGTCAAAGGATCAGGTCAGACTGTTACAACAAATCAAAACAGTTGTTTAGATTCAACCAGTGGGGAACAGCATTTAGGAGGGAGGAGAAGGAAAAAGGAAAGCAAAATTACCTGTTGTAATGGGGGAAAAAAACATAGTCTCTATTTAACCCTAAGTTGATGGTATCAAATCTGCATATGAATTCCAGTTCTGCAGTTTCTCTTTGAAGCTTTGCTTTGTTATCCATTTGCCTGAGTACAGCATTGATTTGCTGTAACAGTCTGACCTGATCCTTTGACTTACACTTCCCTGCGTGTATTTTCCTCCCATTCAGTTATACTTCTCCAGCTTCAAGCATCTGACAAAGTAGGATTTTCTCCCATGAAAGCTCATGTGATGAATACAGTTGTTAATCTTTAAAAGTGCCACAGGACTCCTTGTTTGTTTTGCTGAACCAGACTAACACGGCTACCTCTTTAGAGCGTATATAGATTTCTTATGGCGCAAGTAAGTTGTGTCAGAATGAGGATCACTGCGTACAGGCAGAGACCCTGGGCACTTGGGGAATGTGGGGGTTAACTTCCCTCCAAATGCAGGGGGCTGCATTAGACTATTGTTCATTGTATAAAAATGGGGTTTGTTGAAAATGAGTTTTACGAATTAAGCAATGGTGGAAACATGCTGAGGTTTGTTGGAAAAATTTCCCCGGGCATTCTGTTTGAAATGATTGTTTTTCCCAGTGTCTCTTGAAAGGTTTCCCAGGCAGCTCCACTGGTGCGAGGTTTCCCATTGCTAGAAACACATGAAAATCAGTCGGGCCTGGTTTGCATTAGACAGGGGCCTTAAGTGTCGCTGAGAGAAGGCCCAGCATGTACAACACTTTGGTTCCTGGCACACAGGTGGTCGGGTAGAACCAGGGAGAGGAGGCCTGAGGGCTTCCAGGGTGCGTCTACACTAGCAACTTAGGTCGACTTATGGACGCTTATGTCGACCTACACAAAGCCACATTCACACTGGGTTTTTAAGTCAACTTAATAACACCACCACTGAAGGTCAATTTAAGCCTTAAGTCGACCTCATTAAGTTGACTTAGAGCCAGTGTGGA
>ML685815.1:2135428-2151875 GCA_007922175.1 Pelusios castaneus | reverse complement strand
CTGAGTCCCTGGACTGCTAACTCCGTACACCAATAAACCCTCACAACACTGCCTTGCGCAGCCTGAAATCTCCAGCTCCCAGGCCCCTGAGATGCTCCCTGCCCTAGTATTTGCCCACCCTCATGGCCTCACCCATCCCACTGGCACCAGACCAATCTCCCATCAGCCCATCAAGGCTGCCACTTTGTGCCCAGGAAGGCATAGCTGGTGAGCTGGTATGGAAAACAGAGGATGCCATTGGGTGGTGGTGTGAGATATCCCGGGCAGGGTGGACAAGGCATGCCCAAGAAGAGGGGGTCTACTGCGAAGGGCTTCTAGCAGCCAGGAAGCAAGTTCCAGGGGGGCCATGGCCCTGTGGTGGGTATCCATGGATGAATGACAGAAGCTGGGGGCACTGAGGGCTGGAAGGGGATGGGCTGACCTAGTTAGGTTTCATTTTCTCCTCTCGTGGGGCAGGGTGTGAGTATGCTGCTGAAGCCATGCAGGGCAGCGCTGAGTGGGTGAAGAAGAGTTTGTGGCTGGAACCGAGAGCGCTCCATGGAACAGTGCCTTCCGACGAGGCTCCTTCTCAGAAACCCAGCGCGAGGAGATGGGGATCTCCCTCATCTCAAGAGGGTGAGGGCCATTGAGAAACCTTGCGCACCACCTTACTGGGACTTGCTCTCGCTGCAAGCTGACACGCAGTCACCTCAGAGGGGGGGAGGTGGTCGTGGGCAAAGCCAGCCCTTAGGGAACACGGACCTCAGGAACCAGTGTCCTCCCAAGAGCCTGGCCTCCACTAGGAGACCTCCCTGCAGAGCAAAGTGCATGGAGCTCAGTGTAGCTAACTCGGGTCACGCCTGCAAGGCCCAGGGAGAGGTGATTTCAAGACATGCCAGCTTCCAAGGCTCCGGCTACAGCCATGAGTTGTTGGTACCACGGTTTGGCTAGGTTATCAGCAAGCCTTAGACCGTTTCCCACCCAGCACCCCCCTGAGCCGGATTACGATCACCACCCCCACCCCCAAACAGATAAGGTAAATGTCCTAATCGGGGTCACAGCAACACAATTGCACAAGAAATCCAGACTCTCAGGCACCTGCTCTAGCCAGACAGTGAAGAGAGAAGTGAAAGTAAGAGCCAGGTCTCTCTACCTCTTCTTCTATTTTTTTTCTCACCCACACTCCTTTTGATCCCTGTCTCTGTCCCCTCTCCTCCCCACCCCCACAGAGGGAGAAAGGCCCTGCCCAAAAGAACATACAATCTAAGCTCTCGCTAGGCTACCCTTTCTTTATCCCTAGTTCCTGTCCTTTTATACCTCCCTGTCCAGGTTTTTCTCTCTCACGCTCACTCTGTAATGCAAAACTGCTGCTTTTTGCTCCTATCCAGCTGGCTCTTATCCCCGACCCCATCTACTGCCTGCAAATCCAAAGTCAGAGTGGAATAATTTTTATTCAGTATAAATAAACTATTTGAATAAATGACAAAGTGAGTGAAGAAGAATGGGGGTTTTTTTCAGCTTGGGTGGTTAATTTTAAAACGTAATTCTGGTTAGCTTTGAACTGATATGAAATTTCATTGCATCAAAAACCTTAGATTTTTTTTTAATTGCTGAACATAGTTTACATCAGTGCAAAACAATTTTTTCTTTTTGATTCGTTGCACCTCAACTGAACTGTTTTTGAGTCTCAAAACAACATTTTTTTTTCATGTCCATTTGGCTGTTTTTTCCACCTTTTGTGTCTGTGTTTGGTGGCTGAGGTGTTTGGTTTTATTTAATTAGCCAAGTTTGAAATTGAAATGCTGTTTTGAAGCAAAATGTTCTGACACATTCCACATTTTTTTTCCAGCTGAGCCTATTTGTCAAATTTGACCCAAATTCAAAGAATGTCAGGGCTCCAAAAATTGCATTTTTTTTTTAATGAAAAAAAAAAGTCACCAAAACCATTACCCCCCCCGGCATCTTATACTCCCATATCCCTTTGCTTAGATGTGTAGTGTGAGCCAGTAGTCTTTCAAACCACAGGTCGGGACCCAGTACTGGGTCACAGATACTCAGGTACTGGGTCGCTGCGCCCCCCTGCCGCCCCAAGACTGCAATGCATTGCTGAAAGATGTAACTGTTGGGTCGTAGGCATACATGATTTTTTTTTTTTTACAACAGGGTCCAAAGGAAAAAAGTTTGAAAACCACTGGTGTAGGCAGTTCAGGCAGGGAATATCTTCTTGTTATTTCTATGTACAGCACCTAGCACAACGGAGTCTTGGGCTGAGGCTAGGACTCCTGTCTACACACACTGTAAGCCCATGGGCAGTCAAATTCAAACTGTCAAATCCTGGGGGGTTTTTTAAACCTGGGACTTGAGTGGCTACACTCATTTGTAACACAAGGTTAGAAGTTGAACCCTGGGTTTCAGCCTGTGGCTCCAATGGTGATGCTGCATTATGTGGCCTGAGTCCAGCCACCCATAGCCCGGTCTTCCTAGCGCCCTTCCAGCTGTGGCCAATCCAGCCCTTTGGTCGTGGTGTAGGTGCGAAAACTTCACTGTCAGCCAAACTTGACTGTCCAGAGCACCCAGAATGTCAGCCTGTGGGTTGCTTTAAGTGGGCTCCCAGCTTGAGGCCGGTGGGGCTGCATTTGTGTTGAAAAGCAAGAGGGCTTGAACCTTGGATCCCAGCTTGATTCAGGCTCAGGCCCTCCACACCGGGAGGTCCTGGGTCCAAGTGAGCCCTGGAATAGCACAATTTGTGTGTAGACAGACGCCGGGTTAGGCCTGAGCCTGACTTTAAGCCCTGGGTTTACAATGCAATGTAGACACCCACTGTGTATAACTAACCAGTCACATTTATCCACCCTCCTTCCATGAGCCAGGAACTGATTGTTTTGCAGCTGTTCCCAAGATGGGAGGCCAGGCAGTCAAGACATGAGGAGGGCTTGTTGGGGTGTGCGGAAGATGCCTCTCTGAGGCAATGCTGTGTGCCCCATATTCCCTAGCATGTGCATCTCCAAGCCCAGATCCCCTCCAGCCACCGGAACAAGGCAGGCGACGTCAGCTGGGGTCCTGAGCATGGACAGACACTTTTTCAGAGCTTTGCCAGTGAAGACGTTTCTGACTCTCCAGCGTTCCTGGAGTCAATCCCATATTCAGGTGAATGGGTAAGAGGCTGCAAAAGCCAAGAGGGGGGAACGGCCTTGGGGAGGGGCTGCTGAGCCCTGCAAGCGGGATCAGGAGCAAACCGCAGCGTCTCCTCTCAGAGTTACACTCTCCTAAGGGATGCTAGGACGGGCCTCGCTCACTGGGCGTTCTTCGTGCTTTCTGTCCTGAGATCTCCAGGAACTTTACTTTGCACAGACCAAGCCTGGCTCCAGCTGGAGCTGGGACAGCTACACTGCCAGTTTTAGCCCTGCAGCCCCGCCCCAGGAGCCTGAATCAACTGATGGGCTTGGAGACTGGATGCTGCTGCGGGTTTTTTCCTCGACAGAGTCCTTAGTCTCCTGATACCAATTCCTGCAGAGTGGCTGCCTGGGGTGTGAGATCCCTCTCTGCAGCCTCAAGTTCTGCCAGGCTTGACTTGCCCCTTCAGCTGTAGTTCACTGGGTGGGTGATGAAAAGGTGATAAACCTTAAGCAACAGAAGACACAATTAGCTCCTATAGGCAACACACGAGACACCTTTCACCAAGATCCCAGATCCTCCGAGATGAGAGCTCAATCTCCTTTCCCAGAGAGCTCATTGCCCAGGGACACCCCAGGGCACCTGGGTCAGATTTCAGAAGATGGGGATGGGGGGTGGGTGGGCTGAGGCTCTTCTGGGACCCTGTTCATTAGTGTCACGCTGGAAGCTGAGAATTTAGCAATGCTCCACCCTTATTTAAGTGCCAAAACAAGAACTGAGAACCTCTGAAAAAACCTAACCCCACTTATGGGCATTGACCACTTGACAAGCTAATCCCATACATTGTCTTCTTCCTCACTGCCTAGGTCAGCACAGAATGTCCTACTACCGCTGGCTAGCATTTCCCAGCATGCTTTTCTGGGCGCCTCGCCCTTTAAATCTGGGCTAAAGACCCAGCTGCAGCCCTATGGTAGTCCTCTAGCTGTGGTGTTCTGCAGATTGTGTGGCCAGCTTTTCTCACTGGTAAGTAATTGGATTTATGTTATTTTCTCCTGGCTTTTCCCTTTTATGCCTGAAGACATAGAACATTTCCCCTGGGGAGTCTTTCAAAAGACACTGGGCCCCCTTTTGCCTCTGGGTGGCTGTTAAAGGCCTTTTCAGTGAAAGGAAGGGCTGCACAGAGCTCTGCTCTTCATATCAGTTTCTCTCTGACTTTAGATCCTCTTTTGGTTCCAACTCAGCAGTCTAGTTCCTCTTCCTGTTAGTATTTAAAGCAGCTGTTTGTATTGCATCATTTCCATGTGTGGGCTCCTTTATAGCTGTGTTTATAAGCCCAGCAATTAGAGATGAGGAATGACCTCCTGGGTCATTTGTTCTGTCTCCCTCCCAATGCAGGCTTTCCCCCGCAATCCTCTCCTAGTATGATGGCCAGACTAGTTTTAAGAAATCCAAGTGAGGAGGCGCCCACCACTTCCCGTAGGAGTCCCTTCCCCAGTCTAGTAGAGCGTGTGGGCAGCAAAATGTATCTTTCCCTCTAGGTGCTTAAACTCCCTCACTTGGTCGCTACATTTTTTTGCTGTAAGAGTTCTCTGGGGACCTAAGTTTCCACTCCAGGCATGCAAGCTGGTGCCCCTGTGAAGAGTTTGGACACATATCTCCTGCCTAAACCCTACTGTGCTCCATGACCCAGGGGGAAGACAAGCAGGAAAATGCCTCTCTGACCTGAGAGTCCAGAGGCCACCTGCCTCCATTCAAAATCTGGCTGGAGGAGGGTAAATAAGGAAGGAGTCATTAGGCAAGAGAAAGAATGACCATAGCCCCGTGGCTAAGCACACACCTGAGAGACGGGAGACTCAGGGGCTGCTCTCCTGCTCCAATGACTCCATTATTTATCCACAGCGGAGCAGCTTCAGGGGGAGAGATTGAGGGAGCCCCACATTAGAGTATCCCATTGCTCAGAGGTAGGCAGGGCCAGTTTAAAGCAGAGACTTTAGAGGCTTCAGGCTCTTGCCTAAGGGGGGGCCCCACAGCGCTGCCCTGCCCCAGGCTGTCTGCTGCAATGGGGTGGGTGGGCACTGGGCCTGGGAAGGGGTGGGGGGATGAAGTTGGCAACCCAGGACTCTTTAATTTTGCCCTAGGGGTAGGAACACTCTCCTGAGTGAGCGCTCTAACCGCTGGTGGGTGGGAGGTCGGCAGCAGCACCAGCCATTTTAGGTGGAGTGAGGGGCGTGCCTAATGCCTAAGAGGTGATTCAGGCGCCGAAGCTGGGTGACACCCATGAAGGATGTGGATCACCAGCAGCGGGAAAAGGGGGCTTTCTGTAGCCTGGATTTAGGCACCTAACTTCATGTGGGGGGCTTAGGGCTCCCCTTTTATGATCATCTCCCATTGGCTGTCTTAAGGTGCTTCCCAGCCTAGCGTGCTGGCTTTTGTGGGTTGCATTCTTTGGCTCCTCTTTCTCCCTGGGCGTTGCACAGGGAACCTAGGCGTCTAATCCAGGCTTTGTGGATCTCAGTGGTGGTCCAGTGATTTTTCTAGGCATCTATGGTTAGGTACCGCAAGGCTCTGTGCTGCAGCACCTCTGTCCCTTTGTAGATCTGGGCCCTTGGCCTCTGCACAGCCTGGATGCCGGCAGGGGGGTTATTGAGATCACAGGACAGACAGGCCTTCCTCTGCAGCATGGGGCATGGCTCACTTGCTGGTGGATTCTCTGTACTTTGAAGTCTTTAAATCATGATCTGAGGACTGTAATAACTCAGTCATAGGTTAGTGGTTTATTACAGGAGTGAGTGGGTGAGGTTTTGTGGCCTGCATTGTGCAGGAGGTCAGACTAGTAAATCGTACTGGTCCCTTCTGACCTTAGGAGTCTATGCGCTCCCTGTTTTCAGCCTGCAGCAGCCAAGCATTGCAATTTCAGATAGTCAGCAGGCCCTGCCTGGGCTGGGGCTTGCTCAGTGCGGACAGAATCTTTGGAGGTTTTATCTGCAACACTCCAGCAAGCCCCAACTGAGCATGTGTGAACTGTGGTTTTTCAAAGAGTTGGCCAAATCGAGGTGGATTTTCTCAGTGGTAGAATGAGGCACATTCCCAACACAGAGGCCACCCCTCTTCTGTCCCAGCCCCAAAGCACAGAGGTGGGGAGGGGCTAGAGAGTCTCAAAGAAAAGGTCCCCAGCATTCTTTACCATGGACAAACAAAGTTTTTTTTTTTTTTTTTTTTTTTTCCCCTCTGAGCTGTTTTTTGGAAATGGCTGAACCATTCTGGCTGAATGTGCCAGACACACTCAGCCTGAGGCAGACCCCCAGCATGGAAAGGCTACTGGCTAGCAAGGTTATAGGCAACTGAAAACAAAACGTCTTCTCATGGGAAGAGTTGGGCCACCTTACGAGGTGCAGCATCAGTGAAAAGCTGACCGCGGAAGAGCACCGAGCCATGCAGAGGTTAACGTGTTGTCTGGCTTACAGGGCTTGTGAATGAACAGAGAACTTCAGTTTTCAGGGCTGTTGGCCCCTTTCGTGCCCGAACAGAGAGAGCATTGAAAGGGCTTCAATACGCAAGGCAGGAACAGCTTGCTGAAGCGGCCCATTCAGCACGCTGCCTTCCAGAGCTGGATGGAGAATGCAACCCCGCAGCTCCAGCCAGAGGAACACTTGCCCAGCACCATTAGGCCCCCTGTAGTGAAGCCAGCAAAAGCTTTCATTATAGAGCCCTCCCCACGCCCCCTCCCTTCCTCGGCACCATTACCGGACTATAGAGCTCTGGTTCACCAGCTCACTGCTCATCTAGGCTGGGAAAAGGAAGCCCTCCCTACAACTTCACCTGTATTTCCCATTCCACAATCCGTCTCCCCACATCTTATCTACCAAGTGTCCACCCTTCAGGGAATTCTTTGTGTGTTGGTCTTCACCCCCCTCCCCTGTGTTGTATTGTTGGAGGTAGGGCACAAGATTGACTGTTGGGGTTGCGTTATTTGTATTACAATAGCACCTAGGGACACCAGCCAAGATCAGGGTCCCATTGTGCTAGGTGCTGTGCAGACTAACAGAGTCGCTGCCCTAAAATGCTTGTAATCTAAACAGACAAGACAAGCAAAGGGTTGTGGGGGAGAGATACAACTTACAGCAGAGTGATCATTTCTGTGGATAGGCCCATGTTATGGAATTATGTTACAGCCCTCATCTTTACAGAATTGTCACATGGTTCCAACCCAGCTTGGTCTCATCCACACAGACCGGACCAGCAATTGGTCGTGATGTCACGTTTTGTCACGTACGCGAGTCTATGAGCTGTAAATTCTTTGGGGTAGAAACTGCATTTTCTCCTTGGTCTGTAAATCATCAGGTACACTGTAGGAAAGCTCTGCAAAAACAGGAATGTGAGGTTCTGTGTTTGGCATCTCTTGTGGACTCCCAGCAAAAAGGCTCCATGAACAAGTAAAAAGCTAGAAGGGGTTGTAACCCTTGCCTTGCTAACACAGCCTGGGAGCTAAGAGTAAAGCTGGGCTCTTTGCTTCTCAAATGTCCCCACCTGTGAGAGGTTCGCCAGGCTAAATTAGGCCCTCAGAGACACGTGTGCAGTCCCGTTGTCTTCAGATAACACTCACAGCAACACCTGCCCTGCTCCATTGTCCTCAGTGGCCTTGGACAGATGTAACTGATTGAAACTTAATACACAGATCTATTACTGCACCAGAAGGAAGGGAATCCATCTTGCATTCTCAGCTGTGTTGGTTCCTAACACCCAATGTGAGCAGAAACTAGTAAAATCTTGCAATCTCTAGTCAGCAGCTAGGATTTTAATACACCCAGGGAGAGGATCTGTTGAGATAAGGTGGCTTTTTAGTTTTGTTTTAGTGTGTCACTTTTCAGAGTAAAGGCACATTTTAAATGTGCCATAATCTCTCAAACATAGCATGTGACTGTGTGAGTGATCAGCATGAAATTACAGACTGATCTCGCCTCTTTATGTCTGGGAAATCTGTGTCCTCTGCTTGGAATATTCAGCCGTGAAATGATCCGCTTGGCCGGGCTCTTGATAATAAAGGATGCCACTTTTTTCTTCTAAAGCGCCAGATCAAATCCAATCTGCGTCAATAGTTTTTACTGTTGTGTGAGATGAGTTTGGTACTCTCTACCAGTTACTAATGGGCAGAGATTGCTTAACTCAGCCTCCCAGGTGACTGGAGGGTAGTTAACCTAATGCCTATTTTTATAAAAGACTCCAAAGATGATCCTGGCATTTATAGGCTGGTACACTTAACTTCAGTACTAGGTGAATTGGTTGAAGCGATAGTAAAGAACAAAATTATCAGACACATAAATATGATATGCTGGGGAAGAGTTAACATGGCTTTTTTGTAAAAGAAAATTATGCCTCACCAATCAACTAAAATTCTTTGAGGAAGTCAATAAGCAAGTGCAGAAGGGCGATCTAGTGAATATAGTGTATTTGGATTGTAGAAAGCTTTTGATAAAGTAAGCAGTCATGGGATAAGGGGGGGAGGTCCCCTCCGGAATCAGTAACTGGTTAAAAGATAGGAGATAAAGGGTAGGAATAAACTGTCAGTTTTCACTGTGGAAGAGATAAATAGATTCTCTTTCATAGCTGTACTGGAACCAATGCCATTTTACACATTCATAAATGATCTGGAAAAAGGGATGAAGAGAGGGGGGGTAAAATTTGCAAATGATGCAAAATTATTCAAGATAGTTAAGTCCAAAGCAGATGAGTTACAAAGGGATCTCACAAAACTGGCTGGGCAACAAAATGGTAGACAAAATTCAGTGTTGATAAATGCAAAATAATGTGCATTGGAGAAAAATAATCCCAACGACACATACAAAATGATGGTGTATCAATTAGATTTTACCAAGAAAGAAATCTTGGAGTCATTGTGGATAGTTCTCTGAAAATATCTGGTCAATTGGCAGTGGTAGTCAAAAAAGCTAACAGAATGTTAGGACCCATTAGGAAAGTGATAAATACCAAGACAGAAAATATCATAATATAAATCCATGACATGCCCACACTTGGAATACTATGCTGTTCTGGTTATCCCATCTCAAAAAGATGTATTAACATCAGAAAAGGTGCAGAGGGCAACAAAAATTATTAGGGGTATGAAACAACTTCCATACTAGGAGAGGTGAAAAAAAACTTCATCTTAGAAAAGAAAAAGCTAAAGGGAACAGGAAGACGATAGAGGTCTATAAATCATGAACAGTGTGAAGAAAATGAATAGAGAAGTGGTATTTGTCCTTTTGCACAACACAAGAACAAGGGGACTCCCAATTAAATTAGCACTCAGCAGATTTAAAACAAACATAAGTACTTGTTCATACAACACAGTCAACCTGTGGAACTCCTTGCCAAGGGATGTTGTTAAGGCCAAAAGTATAACTAGGTTAAAAAAATTATGCAAATTCCTGGAGCATAGGTCCGTTAATGACCATTAGCCAGGATGACCAGGGACCCCATGGTCAGAGACCCCATGTTCTGGGTGTTCCTAAACCTCCAAATGTCCTACGTTAGGACTGAGTGACTGGATGGATCACTCAAAACTGCCATTCTGTTAATTCCTTCTGGGGCAGCTGGCACTGGCTACTATTAGAGACAAGATACTAGGCTTGACTGGTCTGACCCTGTATGGTGATTTTTATATCCATGCCAGGAAACCACACTTCCAGCTGGCAGTCTGAGCAAGTGAGCCAAGGATTTCAATAGAACAACCCAAGGTGGGCAGGTTGGTACAGCAATCTGGGGGTTGGACTGTGGCCACGTTATGGCTGGAATATTCAGAAGGGCTCAGAGCCAGTTTTTCAAAGGAGCTTAGCACTCTGAGCACAGGGCTCTCCTGAAAACTTTGGCTCTGCCTGGCACAAAATTTGGCTCTGCCTGGCACCTTTCACCAACATTAACCATTAACCAGGCACGGCAGTCTTGTGCTTCATGCTGGCAGGAACGACGCATATGCAGCCCCTGATGCCCGTTTGCCTGCTGTGGAAGGGGTTTAACTGCTCCAGAGCATTCAAAGATGGGCAAGGGTAGATATGACAAGGCAGTTTTCACCTGTATTGAAAGATTGACAGTCCAACCTCCAGGAGATACAGCAGACATGACACAGGATAGCGGGATTGAGCTGGCAGGCAGCAGGCCTCACCAACAAGATCTATGTTTCTGAGCTTCTGCGGCAGAGTATTTAGTGACAGCCCCGAGCGGATTGCTCTCCAGGCTTAATTGCTCAGTGGTGTGGGGCACAGCTGCCTCACACCTCCAGTTACGTGCTGGCTGACATTATGGAGGGTTATTTTCAGTCTTGTTCTCACCACATATCCAAGATGCTGCCTTCCCCCCAACCCCCCTCCAAGCCACTGGAAGTCCACCCACATTTCTAGACCACTGCCAGGCCAGCTGGTTATAACACATACAGGTTTTTCTCACAACCCATAACCATGGCAGGGGATACATGGTTGTACCAAGGGGGTATCCCATGTGCCTCTACAAAGAGACAGTCCAGACAACATGCATACAGAGTGGTACCGGCAGCATACGGGGCAGCGACTGGATCCCGATGCTAGCTTGCACAGGACTAAGATGGCAGGTGCTTACACTACACATCTGTAGAATTTAGATAGATGCCAGCTAGGCGGTGCTGTAATGAACACGGCTGGAGGATGGAGGGTCTGTCTGAAGTGCGTAATGTCTTTGTGTGCACTATGGTTATGGGAGCGTGGAAATGAATCCTTAGAAAAAGAAATGCACTTTTGTAACCTGCTGGTAATTTACTTGGCCCTTTTGCATGGATCTCAGTAAATTCTAGGAAGCAGGATGTTTTCTCATCGCACACATGTACAAGGCCCAGCACAAGGGCATGGGCTCAGTCTGGGCTGGGGCCTCTCAATGCCACTAAAAGACAAATGTTAGATTTGGGCAGCCTGTAGACCTTGCACTGACCTTCAGCCATAGTGATTAGAATGTTCCACTGCCTGATTGAAGGGGCTTAATAGCTGGGAATGCACAAAACTCTGAATTCAGATCCTACTGGTCTGGAGGAAACAAAGGACTTAATTTCTCAGAGCCACGGGTCGGAGAAGTGGCAGGCAGGCTGTAATTTTCGCTTGCATCCAATTTGCACACTTATGAATTTCAGTGGACTCCCCCGCCTCCTCCCCCCCCCCCCCCGTTGGGTTTGAAAACCTCCACTGCAAAGCTTTTTGGTTTCAAAATTTTGCCAAATTATAGAAAGAGCAAGAATGGGGGTGGGGACACTGGACCCAGGACTCATCGTCCCCAAGTCCAAGGCCAGCCCAAGTGTGGTGCCGGAGGTGTTGGACAGCCGCTTCCAAACCAGGCGTCTATCGCAGCCACGCATATGGCCACCTACACACTCAGCCCTCTCTCGGCCATGGAATGCCCAGTAATGCCCAGCTCTGGAGAGAGCCCTGCCAACTCCCACCCTCTGGCACGGATGGGGAGAGGCTCCCAGGGCCATGGATGCCCTGCTCCCGCTTGTTCCATCTGCCAAGATTTGTTCCCAGAGATGCTGCACATTTGGGGGGGTAAGGAGGGCGAGCACCTACATATCACCCCCGTAATGCTGTCTTGCTCAGTCTTTCACCTTAGTGACCAGCCCCATTTGCCTTCCTTCATCACGAGCCTGGAGGAATCCCTTCAGCTCAGCCTCAGGGAATAACTTCTGCAGAATTTAAGCTGTCTGGTACAAGCTGGTTTGCAAAAACCCTTCCCCTGCCCAAACTGACACAATGCCAGCTTCCTGAGGCTTCAGGCAGCTCAGGTACTGCTGCCCTAGCTAGCGAGGCTAAGCACCACTGCTGCTCCGGCTAGTGAAGGGCACGAATCTGAACTGGGGTTGGGGAAAGCTGTGAGCAGCAGCACAGGAGAGAGAATGGAGGAGGGCCCTTCCCCTCCACAGCAATCGAGCTCTGGGGCAAACAGAGAAAGTGGGTGGGGTGGGAAAGAACTGCTGTTCCACTTCCATCAGCCAGGGAGGGTAGATGTAACATCTCTTCCTTTTCTCATCAGGGACTAATATAAAAGATGGATCCTCTAATCTATAGGGTTCAGACAGCCCCTGGCATGAATCCTGATCCCATCCCTTTTCCCAGCAGTCTGCCTCACCAGGGCATTGTCTCTCATACCTGCCTCTGGCTAGTTGGCAAACTTTTCAAGCTCCTCCTTGAAGAGGCCCAGGAAAGTCCTTAGTCACCCCTGGCAGCTACAGTGTAGCGGCTTTGGAGTTAGTAAAGTGAGGGGGAGGGCAGCAGAATTCGCAGCCAGGGAGAGGACTTGTATACACACTATTCTTTTATAGCCCATAACCGTATGTTTGAAACCAGTCTCATCAAATCAGTGCAATCCATACGTGAGAGTCAGCATTGAGCTGGTACCGCTTATCCCAGTCAATTAGGAGCATGTTGGTGTAAGGTGCCTTTAGAACTGCGTCCCCCCGAGGCATTGTGCTGATTTAACTGTTTTAGCAGGAAATCAGACCATCCTGTCAATACAAATATCTGGGCACAGACTGATGCAGTGCAAAGGAGCCTTCAAGTCCACTTTCAGCCACCCAAGGCCCGTTTACACTGCTCACGTGGTGTGAATGAGAACCCAGACCAGAGTGCACAGGAAGAGGGGAGGGGGAAGTGTCCCCTGGCCTCCCTCATTGCCCCCAGTGTGGCATGGGGCTGTTTTTAATCTACACAGCAGCAACACAAAGAAAAGGCAGGTACGCGTTAGGTTAAAAAAAGTGATTTTTTTTTTAAAAAGTTTTTAAATTAATAAAAAAACCTTCAACCTGTTTTAAGCAAGATTCTGATTTGAAAACTAAACCCCAAAAGTCGCAGCCCATCCCTGTTCCCCCGGCTGAGAGGAGCCCCCAGCCCCTGTTGCTGGAGGAGAAGGTCCTTTATTTGTTACACAAGTGCCCTTCCACCTCAGCTGCAGCCCATTCAACGCGGTCTGGTGTAGGAACAGTGCTGGAGGATGGAAGAGACCAAGGTTCCCAGGGGGAGGGGGACACCTGGGGCCTCCGCATGATGAAACTTTAATGGGTACAAATCCCAGCCTAGCTTATTTTTGGGAGCATGTGCCACAGACTCGGACAAGTTTCAACACAGGCCAAAAGATGAGAGTTTCATCTCCTCCAGCAAGGCTGTCCAGGAAATCCAGCCCTCCTCAGCTGACATAAAATGGACTGGTCTACCTAGTATCTCAGGGTCACACTGTTCAAGACGCCCGTTCCCTGGGCCTGCAAAAATGCAGCCTGTGAGTGAGAGGGGAGAGCGGCGAGGCATCGGCAACATCCTGTTCTCCTCTTGGGCTGAGCCGTTCTGGCAGGGAAGTTGAATGTGCTTCCGTACATCTCCTTCCCCAGGCACGATCCTGCTGCATGGGAGCACCGGGTTCGAGTGGTACATCAGGTCCCTGCTTGCGCCACCTGCCCTTGGTGGCCATGTTTCGGTGGCTGCATCTTCCCCTCCTCCCTCACTTTGAAAAGGCAGATTTCTGGCAAGCCATGAGTCGGCGATGCAGCTTTCTGACGGACAGCCTGGCTCATCTGCTAGGGGCGCCCCCAGCATCAGCCAAAGAAGAGGGGGGGGGGGGGGAGCAAAGCCCATGGAACAGCTTTTGAACCCCTCCACCCAAGGGAAGATCTCAGTGTCCAGCAGTGTCCTCACCATCCTGCGATTGCCCACCTGATGGCCAGGAGGGAAGGGGGCACCATGGCCCAATATCTTTCCATTGCTCTCATTCTCTCTGGATTTATATACATTAGATATTTATATATTATATAGTTATATATTAAAAAAGAGAAGACCAGTTATTGACTCTCCTGAAGGGAAAAACCACACGGGCCAACAACCATCCCAGCAGAGTTACAAAAAGAATTATAAAATATTCCAGTGCGATCTTCGGGAACCCCCTCTTCCGTCCCTCCCCCACCGCCCTGATCTCCTGCATCTCTTCTCTGTTCTCCCCCCGCCCGCCCGCCCACCCACCCGTCCCTGCCCACCACTTCAATGGTAAAAAGTCTTATCTCTGCCCATCCACTGCAGCCATAGCTTTCTGCTGGGAGCCGCCTTGCTGAGACACGGGCGGCCACATGGGCTGCTGACGGTGGAGGTGATGGTGGAGGTTGTGACTGGTTGGAGAGGACGGAGGCATCCAGACAGGCTGGTGGTTGGGAGGGGAGGAGGCCCAGAAGGGGCTGAAGTTTCCAGGTGGGGAGCAGGCCATGGATGTGATGGGGCTGTTACTGCTCTGTAGGTTCTCTGAAGTCCGCAGCTTAGAAAACATAGCAAGAGCGTCCGGGAAATTGGGAGGAGTGGCCGGAGTATTGCTAGGTGTACACATCTGCAGGGAGAGAAAGGATTGGGCGTCAGACAGACAGTACATCAGAGACCCGCACAACACCATGCACCAGCTGTTCTAGCTAAAAAGACAGAGCCTGCCCTTGTCAGCTGGGAACTACCTGGCTAAGCTATTTCCTTCTTGAGGAAGGATAACATCGGCCCTTTCTCAGCTTCAGCCATGACTCTTCTCCTGCTATGAAGTTTGGAAAGCTACCAGGCTGACCTAGGGTAGACCTTACCCCGTTATAGCCGCCACATCAGAGCAGGTCGAACAGATGCAGTGGCCACAAAGGTGGCTGGTGTACACTAGGGCTCCAATAATGCCAATGCTGATGGAGCTCAACCGCTGTTAGCAACTGACTATACCAGGGGTGGACAAAATTGGCTCACAGCTAGGCGCCAGCAATTACTTTTGCTTGCCAGAGGGTGGTTCTCCATTACATTTCTGCAGTGGAGCTAGGCGACAGGTTACTAAAACTGATCACCATGGCAACCAGAAACAGCTTTGTCAAGGCCTGGACTATACACAAGGCAACAGAGACGGGTTCCTTGACGAAAGTCACAACCAATGTCTACAGTGTGACTCCCCCTCTATTTCCCTGTCCATTGAGTTGTGCTACCGTGGTCTGATTGTAAGGCTGGGACCCAGGATCCCCTGGGCTCCAATTCCACTAGTGACACTGGCTCAGTTTGGCCTTGGAAAAATTACTTAGCCACACTGCACCTCTAATGAGATGCTGCTTCCTCACCGGTGAAGTGTAATTTTAAGGCATGCTGAAGATGGCAAGCACCATGCTTGCCCAGTATTTTTAATCACATGCCAGACTCTTTTTTTCCTGGTGGATTGCTACAGCTCTCCCCTAATCATTCTGCAGAAACCTTGTAGGAGCTTCTAAAAAATAATGTTTTCAGGTCAGGCATCAACAGCACAAGTTTCCTTCTTCTCCCTCTACAGAGGGGATGTAAAACCATGTCCATCGAAGGTGGAGGACAGCCACTGCTGTAACGCCATCCAGCAGGGGCCAGTGCAGGATCCGGTCCTTTCTCCTATACCAGTATTAAAGGAACCCAGCATTTGGATTCCTCTGCCTTTTAACCGCATCCCCTGCTGGCCTACGGCCCTTGATGAATCTGACACTAGCAATGTGGATCTCTTTGATGGTTGCTAGCCTGTCCCAATCCAATACCATTTTCTAACTGCCACAAAGCAACAAGCATCCAGCGGACAGAACAGAAGAACATTCCCACCGCTCTGCTTTGGAAGGAGAGTGCTGTCTTTTGATAAACACTACCAGTGAAGCCCAACTTTTCTGTGGCTGCACGGATTCCTTCAAGGAGCACTGTGGGGACCCTGTGTCTATGCCAAAGATTTAGGCCTCTCTGTATGGACATCACAAAGTCATTTATGTTGTTGGAAGATCCTGGCATTTACCCTCCATCCCCTGAAAGTAATCTGCCTGTCTTCTACCTGCCTCCCTCCAGTCTGTTCCTCCCCTTGTGCTTCTTTTCTAAAATACAGCAACCAGCATCTTCTCAACCAGTTTCTGGCACTGGGAGGAGGCCCAGTCTCTTCCAAACATTGTCTTTAAAAGCCTCATGGTGCTTTAGACTCTCTCCCTTCACCGGCCTTCAGGTGAAATTCACCAATCCTCTCTCTGCCCTGCGCTCAGGCTGTTCTGCTTGGGTGTAGCCTGGCCTGCTTTTGACAAAGGTGCTAGCTCTCTAAATAGACCCTCATTTCCTAATCCTGCTGCTGCCTTAAACCAAGATCTTAAGGGGTTAAATATCATAAAGCTATTTAAAAGGAAAGCAATTGAAAAGAAATTGAGTCAATTACAAAGGAAATTTTAATAGCAGTATGTTAGGGGTCTCAAAATCAGGGCCCAGCTGCACTAGGTACTCTGAATTACAAGTAGTTTTGGATGCTCTAGCTGTCCCTGAAACCCCCCCCCCCCCGCCCCGCCCAATAGACTGGTCACACAGTC
>ML685815.1:2100046-2135328 GCA_007922175.1 Pelusios castaneus | reverse complement strand
AGAGACACCTACCGGTAGTCAAAGAAGGGAAACTGACTAACTGATGTCACAGGGCAAAGGATGAAACTGACTATGCTATATACAAAGTGATGCCAAAAGAGGAATGTTTCAAATAGCTGTTTAGTTGCAGGGTCTCAGGAGTTAGTGACAGTAGGTGGAAAATAAATAAATACCCCCTTCCCTTCCAGCCAAATCTGATATGAGGTAGGAGTCCTATTAGCCTGATAGTGCTTTAAATTCTGGAAATTGAGAGATTATTGAAGCCTCGTTCACTCTTGCCTGAAGGTGGATTTATTCTTTCAAACGTGTGTTGTGACAGTAAAAATAAATTAGCCACTTGCTTTCCATGCGCTCACACACCCATCCTTTAATTGTAAACACCGCAGGGGAATTTTTACTTTAAAACCCAACCCTGTCGAATGGAATTTTTAAAGATCATAGAAAAATTCCTAAGTTATTTTTTTCAAGCCTACATTTTGGGTCAAATCAACTCTTTATAGGAAAAACCCTAAAAAAAGGCAACCAGCAGGTGGTCCTGAGAAAGGTGACAAACCAGTTCCTGGTACTGTTTTGAAAGTTTGCCTCAATATTCTGATTGCCTCCTATTCTGCCTTTTCTGTTCTGCATGTCTCAGGTTCTGTTCAAAAGTCAGACCTGAGAGAAGATAAAAATCAAGAGCCTCAAGCAAGCAAATGATCTGTTTATCCAGTGTTTGATGACAAATCCATCACTGCACTAAGCATAATTTATAAAGCGATCGTAACCAAAATAGCTCTATAGTTAACAGCCTGGTTTTCCTCCTTGTTCCTTTCCAAGGCGATCAGGCCAGTACTGTTTCTTTCTCTGATCCATTATCACTTCTTTTTTTGGTATGAGTGAAGCTGCATCCACCTGAGTTTTCAGCCCTTGTTTGAAAACCACAGGCTTTCAGTTAAGCCCAACAGTCAATGTTGCCAATACCAGATTAGTGTCATATCTGCCTACAGCCAGAGCAGGGGACTGAAGAGGGTGAGAGGAAATTTCAGCACTGGCAGGAACAAAGTGTCTTCTTGCAAACCACAGCCTCCTCCACCCATCTCTCCAAACAGTTGCCATGAAAAACGTGGAGCTGGTGTGGAAGCGATTACCTTTCTAGCCCTGCTATGCTAGGGTTCGGAACCAAGCTCTTCTCATAACCTCCGAGTTAGAGGTTCCAATGGAAAAAAAGTGATTCAGAGGATATCAAACTGATCCTGAACACATGGCAGTGACTGCCTGATCAGAGGGAAGAGGTGTGTTTACCTACAGTGGCCCTCCCGCTGATAACAAGCAGCCAAATTGTGGGTACCCCCTCTAGAATCACCAGGGCCCCCTGTTAACAATATCCCAGTGACCGGAGTAGCAACAGAGACAGGAGTGTTACCACAACAAATAAAGTTGCATGAGCAGCGGCTGCCTCAGCCATTGCACAGAGGACTTTGCCCTGATTGGGTTACGGCAACTCTGCTCTTCAGTCCCCACTCTGCAGCGATGACACAGAGGAGCCACGAACACCCTCGGCCCAATCCGATAGGCTTGGCCTGTGCCACTTTAATAATCCATGAATCTTTCAAAGGAGGAAGTAGGAGGGGAACAGAAGGATTTGTTTGGGGCTTTTTTTTTTAAAAAAAAGGCAAAAGCGGAGAGGGCTCCCAAGCCCATATGTCTGATGTTTCCACCCACTATTAATGGGAAGGAATAATGCATTCAAACGGTCAGATTATGCCATAGGCTTGGGGAGGCCAAGGGGAGAAATATGCCTACTTCAAAATAGGGGAGAAGGGAAGTACACAGGAGACCACAGAAGCAGAGTCTTGGACTGGCATGTCCCATGCACAACTCGGTACAGTGAAGAGGAAGGGGAACGCCAGTCAGTGTAGCCATCTCAGGGGACAAACCCCGGAGGTGAACAAACCGGCTTGCTGTGCAACAGTTTGCAGAAGTGAAGCAATCTTTGTACAGCCAGCCAGTAAAACCTTTATGAGTTATGTATCCAGTCCCACGGGGGTGAGTGGCACTGTAAAGTCCAACGCACCAAAGATTTTACATGATCTAAACTTTCAGGTCACCCTTGCAAAATTCTGCCAGCCCCTAGCAATCAATGTTGTACAGATAAGATCTTCCCTGCGTCCTACTGTACTACAAGCAAGCTACATCATCCAGGTGAAGGGCAGATGAGTGAATCTGATGTCAGGGTTGATGAGGGCTAGTGGTTGTTCAAATTACACCCCCTTTTTATATGCACTAACTACCTCACCCACCCATAAATCACAATCTAGCCAGCACTAAGGGAGTGGGGAAAAAGTGGATTTATACACAGTAAAAAGCAAACTTTGGAGGGGAAAACCAAAACTGTCACAGCTAAAAGCAATTAGCTTTTTTTTATTTCCTGGTAAGCCAAAATAGTTCTCTGCACTAATTCTAATTTTAGTTTCAAGTACCCTCCCCTCCTTCTAGGCCCTCCCCCCACTCTGACAGTCTCATGATAGGCCTTTATGTTTTCATAATCAACATCACCCCCTCCCTGTGCTACAGAGGTGAGTGAGCAAAATCCAACTCTGGCACCAGCACATGAGAGAGAGAGAGCAAGCTAGCGCATGGAGAGCGATGGATGCACACAAGACAGACTACACAGAACAGCAGAATGGAAGTGAAAAGCTATCACAGGCAGAAAAACAGACAGTCTGGGTTGTATGGGGAACAGGCAGCCCCCCCCCCCCCCGTCTCCTCACTGGGTCAGGAGGTGTCAATCAACTTTGCTGAACTCTGCCTTGCTTGGGACCCTTTAAGTAGCAATTAGAGTCCTGATCCAACAAAACACTTAGACACATGCTTAACTTTAAGCACATGGGGGAGTGCTTTGCTGAATCAGGGCTTAGATCAGCATGTTAACGATGAGTTAAGGGAAAAGTGGGGGTCTGCCTGGTGAGCCAGCTCCGTGGAGGATAGCACACTTGTGCCTAGATCAAGAGAAGTCAGTAACGCAGCCCACAAAGTTACCGCACCCTTGTGTTTCAAAGCGAAGGTTCAGGAAGCCACTAGTGGAGTCGGCCCCTCCTACTACAAGATCAATACACTCAGGGGGAGATGGTCTGTATCAGCTGTGCTGTTCCCCTCTAGCGGCTCTTAGGAGAAGAGCAAGCCCAGAAATTAATACCAGCACTGGCCAAAATAATGAATGGGGGAGGGTGCACGCATAAGGGAAAGGAGCTCGCGCTCTCTCACATACACACTGTGACTCACTCTTCCTAACTGCCCCATTCAACAACAAACAAAAGCTGCCGAATTAATACTGCAGCCCAGCAACCGGAAGCAGCGTTGCTAAGTTTTAGTCCGGCACATAGTCTAAAAGATCACCCCACGACACGAGAATCCATTACCAACCCCCTGAAAAATCCCCCTTTATAAACAGCCCAGCCAGAACAATTTCTCTGGCGTCCACATCAAAGCCATCTTGAAAGCACATTTGAAAAAGGATCTCCAGTTTTGTTTGTTTAGGGCTTTAAAAGGCCAGATCTGTATGTGTCTTCCTCTTAAAGTGAAGCTCTGCACCAAAACGTCGTCCACATACAAGCTGCAGTGGTTTAAAAATGGCTTCTGTTCCAGTGTGTGGAACCTCTTAACTCTTTTTCTACCTGTTTTATTGCAACATCAAGCTCAACTGTTAAGTCAGGGTTAAATTGAACTAAGTGTCCACTCACAGATCTGCATTGGCTGAAGGAAATTGGTTCAGACACTTCTCATGTTAGTAGACCAGGCCAAAGTTAACGTCTACATTTTGGACATTTTCCTCCATGTATGTTCCACTCTTCCACAAAGCAGTGTGGCCAGAACCACCTCCAGGTCACTGAAGCTTGGATATAGCTGGATCCTTCAAAACCTGCTCTAATTAAACCCATCTTGTATGAAGTAGTACATGCCAAGTTTCTAAGGAGCCATTTTCTTTATACCTTCAAAACGTGCTGGCAAACAGGCTCTTTCATATAGCTGCCGTGTGTTGGGGGAAGAGAATGGGAGGCAGGATTTTGTACTGATACCTATTCTATGGCAGAGAGATTGCATTCAACCTGATTCACCCCCCACCATATACTGTGAAGGATAAGTATGTTCAAGATTTTAGTTCTAATGCTTTATTTATTCCCCCCGCCTGCCCCACCCCGTGTTTCCCACACAACCGAACAGGCAAGGTAATGGATTTTTCCTGCCTAAAGACTTCACCCTATCTAATTAGACTGTGGAACGTACTGCCACAGGATATGAGTGGTATTAAAAACCTATCTATTTAAGTGTCCAATCCGACTCTTGATGATAGCCATAGTTGTTACGCATATTGATAATTAATTTTGGAAGAGATAGTCTGTAATGATTAGATACTAGGAGATCTTTGAAGAGAGAAGGAAGGTTATCTTGTATCTACCTAGTGAGAGATTCTGACACCAGCCTCTGTCACAGGTGGAATATTGAACTAGGTGGACCTTGGCTCTGATCTAGTCCGACTATTCCTATGCAGTGAATACAGGGGAAAGGCACCAAAGGTTGTCGAATGAGACCCTGGATTAGAGCAGTACAAATGACTGACAAACCAGCTCATGTGCCAAGTAGCCTGAGTGCCTAAACCTTTCATTAAAAAGCACAGTAGAAAAAATTATCATACTTTCAGGAGAAATGACAGACAACAAAGTGAGCTGAAATACGTTCGAGGAGCAATAGGAAAGAGATATCAGAGCTTGCAGGCTCCAGCCACCCTAGTCAGAGTCCTCCTAGTGGGTTAGATTCTGATCTCAGCTACGCTTGGGGTAGCAGGATCAGTCCCAGCTGATTCAGCTGCAGGTGTACACTAGTTTAATAAGTTGCAGCCATTCAGACTTCTGCCCAAAAGGTGTGGGAAAAGAGCCGGGTTTGATCGCAAAATGTCCCTGGGCCCATTTCATTCAGACGCTGCCAGTCATTTGAACTGCCTTTTATTCTTTGGTGTTCAGCAACCTGCAGGACAGGCTCGCTTGATACAGAGAATAAATAAGTTAATCTTATTTGTGGTTGGAAGACGCTGCCCTACATGACAGCATGAAAAAGACGGGAGCTGAGCGGCTGGATTTCTGTGCATTGGCTGGACACCACGTGTTTAACAGTAACATTGGCCAGAGAAACACAGTCGGCTGGTAAATGTCTGAGGTCTAGAGCTGAACTTTCACCCAGGGGCAGAAGGAGTGTTTTGTTTTGTTTTTTTAAACAAAGTGATTAGAACAAACAAAAAGCTACAAGCAGCTCTTCTCTAGCCGGTTTGCTTTTCAGGACCCAAACCGTACAGCTTCTTTCCACGGGGACACGTGCTGATTTAAGGACAGACATCTATACAGCAGAGGGCAGGGGAAAGTCTGCTTCTAATTGGTCTCATTTGGGTCCTTATTAGGTCACACCGAGCACCAGAAACGGGACACAAGGAAGCATATTTCGTCTACGTTCGGCAGGTAGCTTTTTGCCATCTCCATTTCCCCCCCCCCACCAAATACCCCATGGGGTGGGGGGAGGAACAGGCAACCCCATGGGAAGGCAAAGAGTTATGATGGTGAGCACCTGTAGGCAAGGACAGAGACCCTCCTTGTTGCAGGTGAAGGGTGGGAAATTTTATCAAGGGGCTGACTGAACTCCAACTCAAGTATGTCTATCACAATGTCCTCAACAGCTTACTGCAATAAATCAGAACTAGGAAAAAGCTAGAGCAGGTTCAACCGTCAGTTTACCCAGCCCTGATTTGTTTTTTGGTTTTAAACCAACAACTTAGAGCAGGGGTCGGAAACCTTTTCTGCCCCCACGCCAACTCTCCTCCACAATTCTCTCCCCCATGCTGGCAGCCCCCCTCCGCTGACAAACAGCCATTGCCTGCAATTTTGGAGGCAGTCTCCTCCAGCCGCAAGAAGCCGCCACAAACAGAACTTTTGGCAGTGCTGCGGACCCCCCCACGCCACAAAAAAAGAGTGGTTTCAGCTGCATAAGTGGCACTTTTGGCTGCATGGAAAAGGGTGCCGCATACCACTCAAAATCGGCTGGCATGCCAGGGGTTGCCGACCTCTGGGTTAGAGCCACTTTAGAATCTGAGTGCTCACCCCTCAGCAAGTGAAATGTGACTGCTAGGAATATCTGTTCTGGAAATTGTATGGAACCTTAAGTTACCAGGTAAAAGGCCCCCCTCTGACAAGAAGTTTGAGGCAATCAGACTCCTCTTCATTCCAGCAGAACTCCATTGGGGTGTTGCCCCCATGGAGCTATCTGCAGGAGCGGGGCCTAAAAAGAGCTCTGGTTGCTACATAACTTTTCTCCAGCCCCCCGGATAGGGCCCCCCCCCCCCCCCCAACAGATGAAATTACCCTGAGATGTCCCAAGAAGTTCTTTATTTAGAATGTCCACATGCCACTTCAGATTGGTGTATTGAGAGGGTGGAAATAGTTTAATATGAGGGGCTTATTTATAAGGATAACGATGTGTAAGAATCTATGATATGGGGTGAACCTCTAACTTAAAAAGAACCAGGTATCTGTGAAAGCTCCATGAGATGGTGCAGAGCTGCTTGAGATTTCTCAGAGCTTTAACTTGATACAATTTTGTTCCAGAACAAAATCAAGACATTTTAACACCCCCCCAATCTCCATTCTCTCAGTGAACAGGATTGTTCTGGGCCTTTAAGTATGAGCAGTCATCTCAAAACATTGGGGCAGGGAAAACAAACAAAAAAATGCAGCACAGAAATCAAGGCTAGTATATGGGAAAGAGGAGGGTAACTTTTGGCACAAGGAATGGTCACATTGCAGATCCATGACATGTATACCAGTTTCCTGATTAATGTATGACTGGTTATAAAAAGAGGGAGGGAGGTGAAGCAAGCCTATTAAGTGAGCCATAATTTCCTTTGTTTGGAAATACTATTAAGTCGCTTCTACAGAATCCAGAATGTGTACGCTTGTAATGAAGAGGGTGAAAGTTTGGCAGCACAAAACAGTTCTAAAGCATTCAATTACAGTCTCCCGTCTTTTTGAGACAACCACATAACTGAAGAGCTGCGAGTCAGAAACCATTTTCTGAGTAATGGGACTCGCATGCCAATCTCCCTGCTCTTGTATTTGAATTAGTATCAGGGTCCAAGATTTTCAGAACATTAGAAATAAGGGCTCAGTGTTGAAATGAAGTGATTCGGGGCTATTTTGACCTCCCTTTCTTTAAAAACAAAACAAAACAGCTCAGAGGTAGATTTCAGTTCAGTACATATACAAGAGCATAAAAAAACCCCAAGAACTGGATGTAAACCAGCCTGATTAAAACACGTTAAGCTTCCTGTAGCAACCAGGCAGTAATTAATTATTCAAGTTGGTAAGGAATCACCCCTGCTGTGCACTAAGCATTTCAAACAACTTTGATCATGTCTGCATCTTCTGGCTTCTCCTTTACCTCAACTAGAACTGGAGAAGAGTGGTGGCCTATGAATTTTCTGAAGTAGGAGTGTGATCAGGGTTTGTAAACTAGAAACTGAAATGGTTAGCTTTGGTGAAAGCTTGCCCTCAGTCAAGCCACCCAAGGACAATGCATGTGAATTTCCAAGCTACTTTACAAACACAAAATAGGTCTCGCACTAGATTAATACTAGGAGAAAAGGAACAAGATCAATCTAGTTCCTTTCACTGAGGCTTTCCTCATGATCTAGTGGGAAAGGGACTGGACAGAGCCTCAGGAGATTTGATTTCTATGCCCACCTCTGCCACTAACCTGCTGCATGACCTTCAGCAAGTCATTTAATCTGTGCCTAAATTTCCGCTCTCATTCAATCTGGTCTAATTAGCCTGCACACTCTTCAGGGCAGGGCTGTTTGTACAGCACCTAGCACAATGGGAATCTGTTTCTGCTGGGCCCTCTAGGTGCTACCATAGTCCTCTAATACTGGGGAGAAATTTTGTGCCAGAAGGAAAAGCTTTTATTGCTGTTATTGCTCCACTTATTACAAAGTTCCCCAGAGTCATGCTTCTGTTTTACTTCAAGTCTTTTAGAACTGACTGCAGGCTTCAATGGCAAATACAGGAAAAGAAAAAACTATGGCTCAGCTTCTTTCTACTGTTATCCTCACGCAGAGAACGGGTTCAGTTTCCTAAAAAAACTTCCTCTGTTTCACTAAAGAGATGTGCCCTCAGCCAAGGTCAAGTAAACTTTTGCTGAAAGTTCTGAGGAAACATTCAAGGGAAAGGGCCTGTCTCCCTTCCCCATCCCAATTCGCTTAGATCTTTTACTTGTTATAACTATCTAGATCTATGTGAAGACAAACTATTTCCTGGCAGACATTTTGGCTCTTGTTTACATTTGCAGCCTGTGTATTTCTCTTGTTGCAGAGCAATATGGCTGTCACAAGGGCTGACAGTTTTAAATGCACAACCACTTCTGCCTGCAGCCTCTGGTTCCCCTCCTCGGTATCAAAGGTGGCGTCTAAAAACGCAGACGTTGCATGTGCAAAACAGGGAATCCCTCCCCTCCCTTCCCTTCCATATTTTACAGGGCTTTTTATAAGAAAACTTTAACAGCCAAGGGGGTTGTTAAGAGTGGCCCCTGGTGAAGCATTTGTAGCTGCTTTTACAAGGCTCTACTAGATAAGAAATAACCTTTTCAGATTTCATTTATTCATGAGATTAAGGAATATACAGGGTGGGGAAAAAGAACATCCCTGTAAATTTCATTCTAGCCCACAGGAAGTGCAGATACTACAGGGAACAGCATGTGGCTGAGAAGTTTGGGTCACTTACCATTTGATGGTGGTGATGGCTGTTGGGAACATTAGTTTCTTGAAAAAACGCACTTAAAGCAGTCTGCAAAAACAACAGCCATTTGTTAATTCCAGCAGACAGCGCAAAGGGGCAAACGCAAAGACACAGGATGGGGCTAGTAAAGAGACTGAAAATGATTGTTTTTCATAAAAAGAGATTGGCGCTTGTTTTTCCTCCCTCAAGTATGTTTCAACCATAAACAAATGATTTAAGACAAAACAAACAAGCCACCATGATTGATCTAGCTGTTGGCGTTTCTCAGAACTGGCCCAGACTGGCTTTGAAATGCTAATTTTCTCCCCTGCAGTAGGAGGAACGACTGCTCCAAGGAATCCAGAACAAGAGCAGAACTTCCCCAACTGGCCTGATCCCACACCTACCTCACCCAGAAACACAAAGCACCGCCCTACAAGGAAGAATGTGGCAGAAGTGCCATCAAAGCACTTCAGTAAAATCTGGCCAAGAGCCCCCGTGTCGGTGTGGCTAACGGGAGTGACATGAACCAGGGAAGGAAAAGGGGGCACTGTGGTAAAGACTCCCCAGGAAGACACTAGAGAGGAAACAAGCCTTCACCAGCAGGCCAGCCAGAAATTGACAAAGCCCCCTGTGTAATTATTTCCTTTGCTGTGAATTGTATCTTTCAGAAGCGAAGTTGTCATCCGCTTCCTCCCCAGCGTCTTGATCCACGTGAAGAGAGTTAAAGCAGTCCTGTAACCTTGAATAATCCTCTCCCTCCCGCCCCCGCCCCCACCTTTATTTTATTTTATTTTATTTATTTATTTATTTTTTACAGTGGCTACACCGCATTTTACTACCCCGGCTTTCTCTGTGCTCCTCAGCTCCATGTAGGGCTGGGAAGGGGGAAAAGTGAATCCCCTCCCCGGCTCTGGAGCAGCTGCCCTTGTGAACTCCCTCCCCCCGCAGAAAAATGGGGGTGCAGAGAGATCAGCCCACGTTTCTCTGCTTCACACCACTGCCCAGGAGCTCAGCTATATAAATAGGCACCAAGAGGCTGCAAGCCGGTTTCTCCTGCCCTCCTCTTGGAAATTACATGAATATAATTTAGTCGTCCCCCCAACAGCAACAGACGCTACGTGCGAGGCCTCCTCGTGCTTGCCTGGTCCCCGAAGGAAGGCACTGGGTGCATAGGTGCTGGGAACAGAGACCCAGCAGCGAATCTTGATGGGCCGAGCTCCACGGCTTTCCATGCGGCGGCGACGCCGGGGAGCCGCGGTGCAGAGCCGGCCACGGCCCAACTCTGTTATTTAAAGCCGCGTTTACACGGACACACACGATCCACCCCCGCAACTGTTCCCAAGGCCAAATGTTTGGGCGAGGAAGGCGATGCATCGGGGAGGGGGATCGAAGGGAGCAACACGCGAGGCTCCCACGCTCCCCCCTCCCGTGGGGGTCGTGTCTCCCTCCCCCAGACCACGCACCTCGAATTGCCAGTGAGCCGCCTGCAGCAGCTGCTCCGCCTGATCCGCCTTGCAGCCCGCGGCCAACACGAACTGGTTGATCATGACTTGGTGCCTCAGCTCCTCCACATTCACCGACATGGCGAGAGAACCGAAACCACAACAACGAGGGGTGCGGGGCAGGAGACACGCTCGGGACCCGCTGCGGCGTGCGTGGGGGAGAGAAATCCACAAAGGCCCGTTCCTCCTTCTCCTCCTCCACCCCACTCTCGGCTCCCCGTCCCTTCTCGGCTCGATCAAGCCACCCTGGCTCCCCCCACCCCGCCTGCTTCAGTCGGCACCGAGCCGCGTATGTTATGCCCCAGCCAGTCCCTCCAGCACCACAAACAACAGCAGCCAAGGCAGGGGAGGAGCATGTGGGGAAAAGGAGGGGGAAGCGGCCGGAGGTGTCTCAACGTTCTGTTCCCGGCGTTCCGAGCCCGGTGATTGGCCGCCGCCGTGTTCTTCACATGTATGAATGTTCGATTCGAATCTTCCAACTCCCCGAGCTGTGGCTGTTTCTTTCTTTCCCTTCCCCCCCAGCTCCTGCTTCATTGGGGGAGCCATCGGGCTTCTTCCCCATTGGCCGGCTGCAGTGTTTTGGATGGGGAGAGCCCCACCATTGGCCTCTCTTTTTCTAGGGGCGGGGTGAGGCTGTGCTCTTGTAAGAACTGAGCTGGAAAGCCCAGCCGGTTTGTTGATTGGCTGTCACCTTCCTCTGTTTTTCTCTTGTTGAAAAAAAAAAAAAAATGTTTGTAAAGCCAAGTTCATTCAGGAGGCTCGAAGCTTCATTGAAACCAACACGCTCAGCTGGAAAAGCAGGACTCCGCCTGAGCCGCTGCAGAAACAGCTCTGACTCATTTCCTTTGAAAGAACGAGTGATCCTGAGAACCAAACGTAGCACAATAGAAAGCACATTGGAGACTTCCGATTCTCGCAGTTTGTTTAATACTCGGGGTTTCAGTCAGGGCTGCTAGTTTTTTGTTGTTGTTGTTTTTTGTTTTTTTCTCTTTACATATGAGCGGTTTGGGACACATGGCGAACAAACAGCCGCCAATTTCCCTTTTGGAACAGGACAGTGGTAAAAATCTGGAATGTCACCACACTTTTGTTCAGTCGCACCTGAGCGACCTTTGGTGGCAGGGGAAGGATTTAGATTCAGCATCTTGGACGGATGTGTGTGAGAATCCCCCTTCTAGAACAACGTTAAAAATGGGGTGCAGGGATTCTCCATAGGCCCTGTTCGCCCGCCTGTTGCATATGTGGCATTCCTAGTGACTTCCACACACATCTGCCAAGACAATCAAGCTCCCTGTCTTTGTAGCATCAAAGCTGCACCTGTGTGACCTTGAGCAAGTGATTCCGCTGCTTGGTGCCTCAGTTTACCTACCTGCACTCATACTTCCCTACCTCATGGATGTAAAGGTTTGGAAGAGTGCAGATTGAGTGCCATAGAAATGACTACAAAAAAAATTCCAGCTAAGGAGCTTAAAGTGCCTTAGAGGTAAAAATGAATGAAGCATCACAGCATCCATGTGGGACAGGTAAGTGCCATGCTCATTTTACAGATGGGACCTGAGGCATCGAGAGGTCAAGTAATTTGAGCCCACACACTAATAATTTACTGGGAGAGCTGATATTAGGATTTAGGAGTTCCTGGCTCCTAACCCCTTATTCAGTCCACTAGAGTCTGCTGGCCCTTTTGCTCAATTTGTGTGAAAACCAATTGGTTTTTCTTCAATGAGCTTCCACCAGAACCATCCTTAGGGCCGTAACCAGCGCTGTCACTTTGCACCCCAACATCTGGGGGTGCAGTTAAGTGCTCTGCTTCCTACTTATTTATTTTTTGCGCAGTTGCTCAGGAAGCACCAAAAACATTTCCTGTCCATGTGGCAAAATGCCTAGGGTTTGGTCTTACTTTCCAGAGTCAGGTGAAGGTGACCTACAGAGGCTTTTTACCTGCCAAGATCTGAGTTTAGGGCTCTAAATGTTGTTTCTCCAAGAGCTGCCCATGTCAGGCACTTTAAACAATATATGAGAGCTGCTCATAGCGGCAAAGTCTGCTTCTAGCTGCATACAGCATCCTATAGGAGTGGGTCCTGGCATTTCTGTTGGAGCAGGAGTGGGTTCAGGTTGCCAGGACCATATGGGACTCTTTGCACACTGCCTCAAAGGTGGGATTTGGGGAAAGGGTAGAATGTGGAAGGTCTCAGGGCAAAGCGAGTGCAAATCTGCCATTCTTCCCATAGTGGCTACTGCATCTGTGATCAGCAGTATGGCCCCAGGACGAGGATTCCTCTCCCTCCCACAGAGATCCCCCACACATAGCCCAGTGAGTCATCCAGACTCTGTGATCGGTGACAGAATTTGCTTCTTCCTAGGTCTAGGTGTTAATGAGGTGATCGACTTTTGAAGAAGAAACAAACCCATCACCAGCTTCCCTCTTCTCATCTTTTTAGGCCCCTGCACTCCACCAATTCAATTCTCCACCAAAGCCCCTTTGTTTCCTTCTCACCCATCACTTCTGTACCTTCACTCTACACTGGTAACATCCTTCCTGCCCTATATGCCATGACACCACCCTCTCCTTCAGGTCCTGTCTTCAAATACCTCCCCCCAAAGGGGCCGATCAGAAACCAAACCACCACAATGAAGCATTCATATGCCACCTTAGCAACTAGCCACCCTTATTTCATGTTCTCTTATCCTTCCCTGTGAAAGGGTCCTGTCCTGTCACTCATCTGATCTTAAGACCTAACTTTGCAGATTCTGGTCCAGTTTCTCAGGTGGTCAAATCAATTACACCCGCTCAGTGGCACTGGGGGTACTGCCACACCCTCTTACTGGAAGTAGTAACAAGACCTCCCAAAGGGTACATGGTTTCTGTGGTTTCCATCTCCCAGCAAAAATTTTTCTTGCACCCTCTGCACCTGCTGAGAATCTGTCACAGAATCTTACTGCCAAGTCTGGTATTGGGAGCAATTGAATCAGTCACAGAAGAAATCACCTCATGACCTTGGTAGTAAGTGTGTGGACCTTAGTGTATATTCCAGCACCCGCGGCTGGGGCTTCCACCAAAGTAGCATGTGGGCCCTGAGCCAGCCAGCTACTTGGCAAGGGCAGACCTTCTGCACATGCATGTAGTCCCATTGAAGTCAATGATGCGCCATTGAGAAGCAGGGGATCACCCAAGAGATTCTCACTGCAGGATCCAAACTGCAGCGTGTGGAGCATCCAGCACACCTAGTGTGGCGCTAAGATAGGGAAGTTAAGGAAAAGAAGGATTTTAATTTAAAATACACCATTAATCTGACAGGTAACTTGAGCTGGAGCCTACATGTAACAAACTAATATTTTAATAAATTGTTACCTACAAAATTCCTTTCCCTGAATTTCCATCCTCCCCGTGGCTGATTTTGGGAGATCTTTGGCCCAGATTCTCAAAGGTTCTGAAGAGCTTAACAGCCAATGGTTGCCGAACACTTCAATGCTTCTGAGGCTCTGGGCCCTTGTGTTTGTGGAAAGGTCCAGTTATCTGCTTGCAGATATGAATATGCGTGCCAAATCTGCCAGCTGCCACGCCCAATGCTTTCATGGGTGTCACAGTTCAATCGGTGATATTATAGTTCCCTACCATGGAATCACCTCTCAGGATTTGAGAAGCCATTGAGCAGAAAGCTGAAATTTACATGTATCTTCCCCATCTGTAAGGAGAGGCAAGGGAAATAACCAGAAGAATGTAAAGGACATTGTCAGGATTTATGCGTTTTGCTTTATTCCCCCCAATGTTTAAAATACCGTTGACTCACAGTACTAATCCATGAGGAATTTGAGACAGAAATATCTTTTCTGACCCATGTGTTCTTGCCTCCTCCCCTTCCCCCCCATTGATTGGTTATTATAGAGTTGTTCATTAAGAGTAAGCCTGTTTGCTGTTATTTTCTGTGACTGCTTTGAAGCATATAACTAAACAGAGGTGTTGTCCAAAGAATTGCATGGACTTTATAAACAGACACAGTGAAAAATAGTTGATTTAAAATGAAACAAGTCTGCGGAAACTCTGATACTATGGTTGATGGCAATTGATGTAATCATGAGGAGGAAAATATAAATACACAGACAGATAAATAGGAATTTTACCATAATCTCATCTAGTGGCAGATTCCATTAGAATCTCAGCTCTTCTTCAGGCTGGGGAAGAAAGCGGATTTTTTGGCCAACGTTTTGATCCAACTTACCCAGAGCTAGCCTTGCCCAACTTTTTCTTTCTATAATTCAGTAATCCCAGCACAAGTATGAAAACCCAGATCAAACACTGAAAAAATGATTTCTATGCAATCTGGAGTTTCCTGCATTGCTAATGTTTGGTGTGGTTCTAAATATGACCATTTTTCAACCTCTTAAAGGTCAGATTCTTGTGAACAAATAGGCATAGTTATTCTCTTTGCACAGTCATTCTTCCCCTTCCTCTCCCCCATAAAATGTAATGCCTCTCCTATTCAGATCAGAAACAGGCCTTATATTTTCAGTTCCTGAGGCTCTATCCTCTTGTCCAGCACATAACTCCCATTCATCTTGAAAGTGACGCGTAAAAGCTCACACTCCAAATCAATAAATTCCAGCACCAATCCTATACCCCACACAGTGAGATAACAAGCATAGGTGGGGCATAGGATTTGCTCTGGCCCTCTGGAGAGGGGTGATTGTACTGCAATTTGTGCTGCATTGGTTGCTTGCATTAGTCATCCAGTCCGGGAAAAGAAACCAGGGCATGTGGCTGATGTAAGTAGCCAACGCAGCACCATTTATGAGTGTTCACACTTGACTTATTAGGGGAGAATTATTTGGTGAAGAGGTGCAACACAATTCCAAATAATGAACCGATCAGAGAATTCTGTGATGTGTACAGAAAAGGCGCACAGACGTCTGTAGCAGAGCCAGGAAATGAACCTAAACCTCCTGAGATACTTGCTGGTGCCCAGGAAGAGGAGCAACTTGACTTGCCCCTGTGCAGTCACACTGTCCCTCCCCATTAGGGTGACAAGCTGTAATCAAAACTACATTTTATTCCTCCTCCAAAACTGCACTTTGTTTTCCAAAACTGCCTGGCAGGCTGTGGCTCGCAGTCTGATTTCTCCATGAGCCCCGATAAAAACAAGGCGAGGAAGCTATAGGCCGGGCAAGGAAGGCTGCTGAGAATTAGTGGGCCCGATTCTGGTCTCAGTCACACCAGTGGGAATCCAGAATAACCAGACCGCAGTCAGTGGAGTCTAGATTTGCACCAGTGGGACTGAGACCAGAATTCGGGCATTGATCTCTTGACCTCCCAATGCTGCAAGGAGGTGGCTGTGTGGGTAATCCCCTGCTCCTATGCAAAAATCCCTCTGAAGTCTTTGCATGCCCGTGTGAAGCTGCTTGTGGGATTAGGGTTTGGGTATGGGTATGGCCAACCCTATCACTATAAAAGTGGGCTCAGAGCAATGATTAGATCTGGATAAGATTGCAGCAAACCCCATTGTCATCTGTTCCCATGGGAGTAAAAGAATAGCTCACAGTAGCCCAATGGGCAATTGAGAAGCAAGTTTATTACATGGACACCATCAGAAACTCAGCTGCCTCTAGACTCAGTTGCCTAGCAATTTTATAAACTTGTGGGGGAGACGACAATAAACCCTCAGTAGGGTCAGGTCTACATTAAAAACTTAGGAAAGTCCAGCTACATTGCTCAGGGGGGTGAAAAATCCACACTCCAGAGCATCACAGTCAAGATGACCTCCCCCAGCACAGACAGTGGGAGAATTCTTCCCTCCACCTAGCTACCGCTTCCCTGGGAGGTGGATTAACAACAGTCAGGGCCAGATTAACACAGCAGCTTTAGGGGCTGCAGTCCCAGGCTAAAGGAGGACCCCACAATAATCCGACCCTGATTTTGAGAGCACTGCCGTTCAGCAGCTGACCCACAGCGCTCCCACCTATTACCTTCCTCATGTTGGGCTGGTAAAACAAAGGCAATAAGGAACTGATGGTTATATCAACTCCCCCAAATAACAAAACAAAATAAAAGTCCTACCAACAGGCCATTGTGGTACTCTCGGTCTGCGCCAGGCTCTGCCACTTCGGGATAGATGGAATAAGCTGCCCTTTTCCCCTAGTATTTATCATTGGCCGGATTCTCCCCTCCCAGCTGGGTCAATCAAGAGTAACTCTGCCGCAGTCAGTGACCTTATGCCGGTGCCAAACTGGTGTAAGTGTGAGAAGAATTAGTTTCCTTGTCTTTATATCGTTAACGCTAGCCTGTATGGTGTCCAAAAAGTTATTAAAACAAGGATGTTTAAAATAAGTATCTCCATGCAACCAGAGGAAGTTCTGGTCAGGTTGCGCTGCAATAAATGTATTGATTTTTATGTGCCAGCCCACGTTTTGGCTGCTGTGTCAGCCTTTCTGAGATGAAAACGCATCTTAAAGTCATATGTCGGTGTAGCAGTTCCATCCAGCTGGCCTGGCTCTGGGTGGGGTTTATTTGAGCTTCTAAGTAATGTAAGGAGTGATCCATTCAAACTGTAGGATGACTCTCTTTCAAGGCATTTTGGGTTCCTTATGTGCGTTGTAAATGACTGTACAATGGTCAGCCATTCCTTCTCAGGAATAGCATACATTTGTTCAGCCTGTGTAAGCTGTGCAAACTCAGAAACCATTGGTTGTTCCATCACTTGGACTCAACTCAAACCAGCTCTCTCTGCCTTAGCAGAATCATCTGTCATATCTACATAAGGCAAATGTGTGGGGAATCACAAAGAATAGCCTATTTTGGTGGACAGCAAAAAGCGTTTGCTTTTTACTCACCATCAAAAAAGTGCATTTGTCTTTAACGAGAGGCAAGGCATTGAGTTCCTGGTCTGGACCAGAACTTTCCTCAAGTTCAGTGGTGTTCAGACTTCAGAAGTTCCAATTCAGGTCCCTTATGGAGACAGGTCTAATTCGTACAGCCTGGGTCCGAATGTTCTCAAAGTTTGATTTGGTTCCGGTGATGTTTTGGAAATTGTGTTGGAAATGGAAGCTGTCACTTTAAGGGGGAAGGAGGGGAAGAGTTCCTGGTCCTACTTGCAGGCTAGATGACTCTGTGGCGAAGCATACCCAGAAAAGCAGGTAGTCTGAAGACAGATAGCTGACCTAGAGCAGTGGGTTTCAAACTTTTTTCTTGGGACCCAATTGAAAAAAAATCATTTATGCCCGCGACCCAACAATTACATCTTTGAGCAATGCATTCCAGTCTTTTAGTGGTAGCAGCAGGGGGTGCCGCGACCCAGTGCCTGAGCTTCTACGACCCAGTACAGGGTCCCAACCCTATGTTTGAAAACCACTGCCCTAGAGGATCTTGGGGTGAGTTGGGCCTGGGTTTGAGGGAGATAATACAGTGTTATGTTGCACTCTTTCAGCAAGAGTATTTTATGTTTTCATCTAACTTCCCTGTATGTGGTGAACACAACAGTTTGGTTCTGATTCAGGTGCATCTCTGCTTTTAAATACTTTGCATAGGAGAGAGGCAATTTAGGGAAAATCTTGCAACATGTTTGCTGCAGTAACTTGCAAATCAAAGGAAAATTCTCACGTGCACAACAAGTTAACACAGTTAGATACACCTCATGGGACATAGTAAACCTCAGTAATTGTTCTGGATTTCCTGCTCTCTGGAAATCTGATTTGCCGCACAGATGGGTTTGCAGAAGGAAATATAAGGCTGCCTTTAACTGTGGTTTATGATTTGCCTATTTCTTACCTGTAAACTGACTTTCAGTGCTGTTTAGGATCTGCCTATGTCTTATTTGTAAACCAACAAAGCATGTAAGTGGACAATAAATATCCGAGGGGCTCTTGAAATCCACAGTTCACTACATTAAAGAAAGCAGCCAGTGCGATAGTCTGTCCAGAAGGAAACCTATCCACATACCGGTAGTGCGTATTTGGATCTAAAAGCTGTTTTTAACCATCCCCTCTTTGACTGGGCGTGCAGCACACAACAGCTTTAGAAAATGCAACCAAACAATTCATGCATCCATTGTTGCCCCAACAAGATGCTTGTCTTCAGCACTCTGTAGTTCGCACACCTCCAGAATGGCCCAGCCTCCTCATTAATAGCAGATAAGAGCAGGACAGTGACCTCTGTGACTAGATCTCTGAGCTCTTGCCCCCAAACCAGTGTTCTGCCTGCTGGACTAACCCGGTAAATAGGGTGAGTTCTGAGGCTGATTCTAGTTCAGTAGCAACGTCCCTGGTCGCACGAGGGGGCAGTCTGGAGAATGGCATCTGTGTTCAAGCAGAATGTGATTGGGGCCCACACTGAGTTCCCTATGACGTGGAACAGACCCTGCAATAGGACTGAGGAACTGCTCATGGTCCCCCAGGCCGTGCGGAAGAAAACAGCGTCTGGCTTGTTGAAGGAGGGCACAAGTTGGTCTGGTTTTGCTTGATGTTGTGTTAATCAGAACTGACCAAGCACTTCCGCGTGGGCCCACTCTTTCTCTCATTAAAGCAGTGGTACAAATCCCAGGAGTTTCAGTGGAGACAGCATCAGGCTCCATACAGCCTAGGAGTCGCTAGAAAAAGATTCCCTGGTTCCACTACACTGCTTGGACAGTACGGGTGCCCCTTTTGCATGCCACATGAGGCTCATTAGCCACTTTTGCTCGTTTGCCTGCATTCACCAGCTCCCCCGTTAGGTGAGAGTGGCCAGCAAATAATCAGGCATTAAATGACTTGTAGCTCCACAGTTGGAAAGAATACACCTTCACTAAATAAAATGTAGCTTCTCAGTCAGGTTATTTTACTGACCCCTTGAAATCTCAGCTCATCGTTGGCATGAACAATATTACTAAGGTCACAGGTGAGCAAGTTTCCATGGGTAATTGTGATAGAGCACCCAGAATCTAACCTGGGCCAAGGCTAGAAGGTTAAAGGATTGATGAACAGATTGTCCTGAATCCGAGGCAGTAATTAAGACAGCCATGCAACATCTGTGGTGGAAGAGGGCCCTTCTGGCTATGATCAATAACCAGCAGAAAGGCAGGTAATTAAAAGGTAAAGGCAAGAAGCTCTTGGTTCAGGCAGAAAGATGGAACTGTGTGACACTCTGGTGTGAGGAGACTATTCTTTGAATGCATTGTGGGTGTTTGTGAAACTAAGCTGGCTCTATTCCAGCAATGTTTTAATTGCAGTGAATGTTCTAGCCAGGTGCAAGTGGATTTGATTCCTGTGCCTCCTGCAATCTAGTGGGTCCCGCCCTGCCAAGTTCCATGCTGGTTGCTATAGCTGGCAAAGAAGGAACACTTCAAGGATCTCAGGAGTAAGTGGCATGAGTGCAAACTGCCCATTGTTTAGCACAAAGACTGTATGTTTTTTTGACTGTTTACTAATTGGTGGCTTGATGAAAAGCCTTGAGGAGATGCTGGAGTGTAGTTCTGCAAACCTCACCAATGTCTCTTCATGCCTTACCCTGTAGCTGTGTGATATGTGGCTTGATCCAAGGCATGAAGTGAGAGATTCAGCTTCCCTTTCTGCAGTGGGAGGGGAGATGATGAACAGCTTCAACTCTGTGGGACAGGAGAAGGAGCCAGTGAAGGGACAGACAGTCAGAGAAGCAGATCAGGTTAGTTGCTGAACAGGGAAGCAGGAGGTTTAGAAAGATGGTGGTTCTGTTGGTCCAAGTTAAAGAGAACCACAGTTCTGGCAGAGGAAGGGGCAGATTTTATAGGTTTTATAAGGCAGAATTTGGCAGGATCCTGGATGGGAGGGAGGAGTCAAGATAAGTCTAAGGCTGAGAGTCAGAGTGCTGGGGCGGGGCTGGGAGAAGATTTGACCCTGGTGAAAGGGGAGCCTGTAGAAAAGGAAAAATGAAACAATCCACTTAATCCTGGACTGGTTTAAGGCTGTGGTTTGCTATTGACAAGGAGGTGTATTGAAAGGAAATGAGCTGGTGGGGTGAGAAATCCAAGAGTTACTGACTCAGAGGGACCAGGGGATCTCATGAGGAAAGGGATGCAGAAGGAGATGTCCAAGGACAGATGTGTGGGAAACATGGACATGTGGGGAGGAGTCAGAGGTCTTGTTGAAAGAGCAGTGGCAGGAGGAGATCCAGGAAGGGAAAGAGTCATAGAAACCCATTGGCAGTTTCAATCCACACAAGATAAAAATGAAGGCCGTGGGAGAGGTTCAAAATAGACAGAGATGGGAAAGAGCTACTGAAATAGATAGCCACGCTCACTTCTCTTGTAAGGGCAGTAAACAGGCTCCTGATGGAGGACATGTCAGATATCCCGCTGATAGTGTGTCTGCTCTTAGCTGAAGGCCAGCTGGGAAGCTTTATCTCCTAAAGAGGAGAGCTAAGAGAGGGTGCTCACTGGTATGATAGCATATGCTGGGCACCACTGAAGGGCTGGTAGGGGGAACTGACTGAATTCATTATGTGTACTGCCACAGAGCAAATGCCAATTTCCGTACTCATCAGAGTACTCTGTGGAGGCAGCAAAGTCTGTTGGACTTGGGAGCTCTGAACTTCTCCCCAGCCACAGCTCCCTCGGTCCTGTTATGTGAGCTTAGGCAAGTCACTTCACCACTCTGTGCCTTGGTTTCCCCATCACTAAAACGACAGTCATGATATTTACCTTCCTGGGGGAAAAGCTTTGAGATCCTTGGATGCCAGTAACTAAGTATTAATCCTTATAGAAGAACAGCTTTATAGTCCAGCCATTTTCTTGAATTACAAATTCCCCTTGCATGTAAAGAATTTTAAACTAAACAAATGTAACCTAAAATTAAATGTGAAGGCCTGACTGTCTCCCCTAGAGACATTGATGCAATCAGGGGAATTTTGTGCAGCTGAGGATTGCGGGCTTATGTCCCTATGGAACATTCTGCATTGTTCCTTGGAAATCACTGACTAATAAGAGCCAAACCATCCTTACAAGAGTGTTTTACTGGGCTGCTGAGAACTCGCCATTCATTCCCGTAACGGTGATGCTGCTGGTGTGGTGCAGGCCAGCATTTTCCTATAGCCTTCACCTGTGCAGGCCAGATGGTGTGCTGTTTTGCCCTCCCCTGTGTCCATTTCATGAGGCCAGAGCAGCAGCTGTATCTTTTTTAAACTGTGTGATGTCAGCAACTAACTCTTTGCTCTTTCTGCTGCTTTTCCACTGTGAGTGCAGCTGAGTGAGGGGTCAGATCAGATTTGGAAGCAGCAGCTCCAGGGAAGGGGATGCAGTGGAGAATACAGACATGCTACCAGGATTACGGTTCTTGGCAGTCTGTAGCAACAGCCTTTTTTCTCTCTTCCCTCCAACCCACTTTTATGAATGCTCAGGCTTCCTAAGCTACTAGATGAATAGGCTTAGTGCTTCATTCCCTAGGTCTTGCACAACAGATGCAGAGTCAGAGTAAACACTGCCTGTCTCTCTTCCATTTTTCACCCCCCTACAAGCTGGAGATGTTGAGCCTTGTACATTGGCCCAGCTCTGTCTGTCTTGACTTTATTTTGGCTGTCAGCGTTTGGCCTGATGAGATACAGTATTTACATTCTGCAAGCAACACCCTGAAGGAGGATGGGGAAAGAGACCTAGAATCAGATCCTCCCCAAGCAATATTGAACAGCATTCGTCCACTGCAGCACAACACCATAAAATACTACGTTGCAGCACGACACCATCAAACACCAACATTGGCCATGGTGACTGGTGTTTTATGGATCTGTGCAAGTGTAACTGTGAATTATTGTCTGCTGTGAAATCCTGCAGTCTGTGTAATGGTATTCATTCTAATGAAATGCGCTGGCTTGCTTTCTCCTCTGCGACCACGGGGGTTTCTCAATACAGAGGGCACGATGGAGATGGATCCTGAGCATTGAAGTTCAAACCCACCCCTAGGGTTTGAGCCTGTTAAAGTTGAGGGTTGTGTAGACCTAGGGTGTTTGGATCCAGGTTTGGATTCCGACTCTGCTCCCTGAAATTCAGGTAGTCTGGGGTGGAGTTTTTGATCAGGCCATCTTTAGCTTGCTCTCCACAGCTGGATTTCATTGACTTCAATGGGACTTGAAAGGCAGAGATTTGCCCAAGGATGTTTATAGACAGGAACAAAAGCAGAGTCCTGGCTAGACAGTGTAGTTTGTGTGTATCTCTGGCTCCATAAGCTACTGTGTCAGGTTAGCCACCCAAATGTCAGGGGCTTTTTCCCACAGCAGATGACTTACAGATGTCAGACACAGAAAAGAAAATTGTAATTCACCAGCTGATGTGCCACCATTTCTTTTGGTGACTATGTCAATTGCCAGTTACATCTTCTGGCAAATTTAGGTTTGCTTTTATCCCCTCAAATTTACCAAGTTTTATTGGGGGGTGGGGGGGCGGGAAAGCAGCATAAAACGTGGCCTTCATTTGAACATTTGCCTTTAACACATAATTTGCTCCAACCTAGCATTGGCCCCTCCAGGCTGCAGTATTTGGGCTCACTGTCAGGCTTTGAGAGAGGTGAATGGTTGCAGAGAATTCAAATGTCCATGCGAAATCTGAATTGTGATTTGATCCATCTGTGCTGTCTTCTTCTCTGCAAACTTTCACAGGACAGCTTTCTGTTTGCACTAATGTTTACAGATGAGCTTTTGTGTGTGCAGATATGGGTATTTGTGCTGGAAATACTTGCCAGCCATTCTATATAGATGCAATCACTTGGTGTGCCAAGAGAATAAATGTGATACAGAGACCAATTGTAGTGTTCAGCCACCAGAAACACAGAACACCACACAACTGCATGTATCCTTAGCAACCTTCATACAAGCCTCAGTTTCTATAGATTTTTTTTTTTTTTTTTTTTTTTAAATAAAGGGATCAAAAGTGAGCGGTAACTATCATGATATAATACAATGCTCAACAACTATAAAAATGAGGCACAAGGTTTCTGGAAAGTAAAATATAAGTCCTTAATCCTGCAATTTCTGTGTGCACAGGTTCTGCCATTAATACCAGTGGGACTCCATGCAAATCCTGGGAACTGCTCATTCCTCCTGCAGGACCTTACACTTGTAAAAGTAACATGTAAACTGCAGGGAAAAATAAAGTGAACTAATATAAAACACAATGCTCAAACAGCCAATCCTGCAATCTGCATGGGAACAAAAATTCTGGCGGTGGTTTCTGATCCCCCCACAGGTGCCTTGCCTGTGTATGGACTGCAGCATGAGGCATTGAATCAGTGTTAAGTTCTTGGATGTGATTGCTAGTCTAATTTGTTTGTGTGTTTTTCTTAAAGCCCCAGCTCCTGGAATCATGTGAATATATGAGACTCTGCTTCCGTTTTAAAAAAAGAAAAAGGTAAGTTTCTACCCCCCATAGCTTCAGGAAAAAAAGCTTGAGAATGAAATCTGAGTGTACCCCATAGGTTCACAGACCAGAAGGCAAGTAAAAGGAACCCCAAATTTATTGTTTTTGTAATATATCATTATTTTTGAGCATACAGCTCATGGTTTTGTGGCTGGCAATGTTGCATGTGCTCTTAAAAGGGAATCGAAAGCAATTGTTTGAAATTAAACACATCCAGCATTTTTGTATGTATAGAGCTTTGAGTGTTTGCATTAATTTCTTAATCCTTCCGAGAAACAGGAAGTTAAATGGAAAAAAATGTGGAGCAAGTGGAGCAGAGAAAAGCCACCAGTAGTTTCATTCATTACTGAATATACATGTTAGGGCAATATGGTTATTAATCTGATTTTCACACATACCTCGCTGATTAGTATTTGCAGTAATTATGACATCAATTGAAAGTAAATTCATGTGATCCTCCATTAATTTGCATTGCAGAATTAATTTATCTCTAGCATTTTAAAACAAAGTTCTGCTCTCCAACATTTGTATGTGAAAATACTTCAGAATAAAGTTATTTAACAAGTGGCATCTTCAGGGAATTGTTCTGGAACTGATACTCAGGGAGTTTGGAGACAAGTGGGTTTGTGTGTATGGGAACTCCATGAAGCATTAAGGGAGTATCTGAGGATAAATAGTAGTAATCTCACCTTTGTATATTGTCTCTTTCTCCTAAAATGCTTTACAGCCGCTATACATAGAGCATAATGAGATGCAGCTACTTCTAGGGTGGAGCCTGACACCCACTTCATAGTACAGGGGAAAACAAGGAGATAGGTGCAGAAACAACACTAAAAAGAACCAGTGGTTTACCACGTTTGTTCAGAACTGACTGCCTATGAGTGGGATCCACAAAGGGATTTTGGCATGGCAACACTTAGTGGGGGGAAAAAAATCCCCCTGAACGACATAAGTTGCAGTGAGAGATGTGCCGGTGTGGGCAGTGCTATGGTGGCAGGAAAGCGCATCCTGCTGCCAATCATGGAGGTAGTTTCATCATGCCAACAATAAAGCTCTCTCCCATCAGTTTAGAGCAGCTACAGGAGTAATCTATGTCACTGCAAGCTCTCTGGTGTAGACAGGACACAAGGCAACCCAAAGCTGAGTTAGGTGCCTGGGCTCTACAACGAAAGGGGAGGGAGGAGTGCCTTAGAATGGGATCCACAAAAGCCAGCGTGCTAGGCGAAGAGCCGCCTAAGTTACCCTCACATCAGCATCTCCTGCTGGGTATGTGCAAAGCTTCGCCTCTCTCGGAGACATGTTCCTGAATTTGGGCTGCAGAGGAGTGCCTATCCCTGCTGGTGAATCATCCATAAACTGGAACCTGCTGCCTGGAGTCAGGCAGGTTAGGCATTTGAGCAACTGCAGGAGGTGATGGTGCTGCTCTGCCACTGTTGTTCACCTTTTAACTCTTTGGGGTGGGCATGACTTAAATCCAGTGGTTAATGCAACCCCCTGGGAGATCGGAGACCCTGGGTTCAAGCCCCCAGCTCCATTGTGGAACAGCTCAACCAGGAGAGATTGTGGGGACCCCCCCCCCACATCAGAATTTCCCATCCTCGCTCAGTGGTTGGTGCTCTCCCCAAGAGGTGGGAGGGAAACAGAGCCCTATTCAAATCCTTTTTTTCCCCTCTGCCAAGGAGGAATGCCCTAAGCCTGGGACTGGAAGGTATACAGTACTTGGCCACTGGCATTTGCCTGGGCCCCAATCCCACAGCTGGCCCCTGAGCATGCAGGCCAGATTGTACCCTGCTTGTGACTTTTAGGCCTTGGTCTGCCTGTCTTTCTCCTGCAGGTGAATTGGGGCAGGCGGCTGGATGCCTAGAGAGAGCCAGCCCCCAGGTGACGAGGCAGAAATGCAGGGTGGCCTGAGGAGTGAAGCTGCCTGCCTCCAAGGGGAGCCAAAATCTGGGCGTGCCCCCCCCCCAACTACCTGCTTGGCTCTGGCTCTCGCTTTTCAAGCAGGATAGTAGGGGCCTGATCCGGTGCAGCGCTCTGGGGTGGGGTGGCCCAGGAGCCTCCCCAAATATTTGGCCCACTTAAAGATCTTCCCCGAACAGCCCCGATCCCATCGCCCCCACCCCGTGCTCTGCCTAAGGAGCGCCCAGCCCGGGCTCCTGCCGCTCCAGCAGAAGGAGGCTCGCGCCGAGCCGAGCCGGGCCAGCCGCAGTCTCCATTGGCTGGGAGCCGCCGCTCACGTCAAGGCGGCGCCCAGCTTCCCCCCCGCAACTCGTGCCAGGCTGCTGCTGCGGGCAGGGCTGCCTCCCCCTCCCGGCCCTCCAGCGGCGGCAGCATCCTCAGCCCCGCTGAGCCGCAGTGCTCCGGGAGCCGCCCCCCCGCCAGCCCCAGCCCAGCCCGTGCAGCGGCTCCTGCCAGGAACGGATGGGGCGGGCGGCGGCTCCTGCCCAGTGCTCGGCAGCGGGCGAGTCACTGCGGCAACCGCCCGAGTGAAGGAGCCGCGGGCAAAGCCGGGGCCGCTGGCTGAGGATAGGGGCAGGCTGCCTCCGCCCCCTAGCATCGCTTGCCCTTGCAGTCACCCCGTGGGGAGGAGTGCAATCCAGACGTTCGCCTGCAGCCCAGACAGCATCCTCCCTCTGCAATCCAGCCCCCCGCTGCAATCCAGGCACCCCCAGCAATCCAGCCCCCTGCTACAATCCAGGCACCCTCAGCAATCCAGCCCCCCGCTGCAATCCAGGCACCCTCAGCAATCCAGTCCCCCGCTGCAATCCAGGCACCCCCAGCAATCCAGCCCCCTGCTACAATCCAGGCACCCCCAACAGCACCCCCCCACTGCAATCGAGGCACCCCCGCTGCAGCACCGCCGCTGCAATCCAGGCACCCCCGTGCAGCACCCCTCCGCTGCAGTCCAGGGATCCCCCAGCAATCCAGGCATCTACCAGCAACAAGCCAGGCATCCCCACCTGCAGCACCCACACCCGGCCCCTGGATCCCCTGTACAAGGCTCGGCCATGGGGGCGCTGACCAGCCGGCAGAATGCAGGGGTGGAAGAGGTGGACATCCCCTCTAATTCCGTCTACAGATATCCTCCTAAATCCGGTAAGGCTTAAGGGGTGGGGGTGGGGAGCAATGATGAGACCCGTGCATGCTTCGAGGTAACTCCAACCTGAACTAGTGGTCGCAGTCAGTTTGTTCCGTCTTGCAGGAGGGGAAAGAGGCTTGTCCAGTCCTCTGGCTCGGTGGGAGGCGATGCAGTAGTTTCCGAAGTTGATGAGTTTTCATGGAGTTTGTTTCAGGAAGAATGAGCTCCCAGGAGAAGGTGCTCAAAGATCTGGATGCCTCAGATCCTCTTTTCTCTTGCTTGGGCACTGATGCTTTGTAAGGCTGCAATATTCTGACAGGGCGTCTGAATTCTATCGGCGATGGTCCTGGCACTGGGTTCCTGGGAGACGAAATGGCCTTTCTACTCTGTGTATTTTATTAATTGTATCCCATATGGATAATCTACAGGGCTAGAAACAGTGGATTTACCTGAGTTTTACTCAGTCCTTGCACAGACAAAATTCTCTGTGCAGTCACTAGTAAAAACTGAAATGCAGGACCACAGAGTTCCGCAGTGAAGTGCAACATACCCATCTTTCAAAGGGGTAGCCGTGTTAGTCTATTGTAGAAAGACAAGAGTCCTGTGGCACTTTTAAAGACTAACAGATTTATTTATCGCATGAGCTTTCATGGGAGAAAATCCCACTTCATCAGACGCTTTGAAGATGACGAAGTGGGATTTTCTCCCACGAAAGCTCATGCGATAAATAAATCTGTTAGTCTTTAAAAGTACCACATACCCATCTTTGTGTGCATGTGTAATACACATTATCCGTGAATGTGGTGTCTGGTGTATGTTCACATGCATTGGGTTGTTTGGCTCCTGAGTTACTTGCATTTTAGAAAATGAAATGCTGGGTTCTTTAATAAAATGCTGGCCAATTACACAAAGCTGTGTTGTCAGTCCTTGCCAGCGGTGTGGATTGTTTGTCTGGCACAGAAAGGCACGGGTTACTAGCATTGCCATAGCAAGGAAAGAACTTTGGGTTCTGATAAGAATGTCATTAAGTACAGGTTTAATTGCCCAGCCTGCCAGCTTAATGATTCTCTTTTAAATAGCAGATTGCATTGATAAATTGCCGTTAAACTGTGCAAACAATTCTCTGGCTTTAAAAACTCAGCCAGATCGTGGTCCACTTAATTTTTCCTTTTTTAATCATGTGTTTTGAGGAATAATTCCTAGCGTGCCGATATAACTCAAAGCACTAGGGACTTGTATTCTTAAAGATATTCACCAGTCCATTTATGAGTGCTATTTTTGAAACCACTGTTTAAATTTCCATGGGGTTCCCTGTTGAGCAATCTGAGACCAACCCTTCTCCTGAGGATTTTATTAGTATGATTTCTTAGCAGTTCTAGCTGCTGAACCTGAGCTTCTTACATGATGGTGCAGACAGGATGCATGTCTAGTTGCAACAACACAGCACTGAAAGTTCAGCATTCTAGGTTCTGATCTGGCTCTTCCTTATGGAAGAGTGAATGACCTTGCAAACCACTGACCATCTGTTCACATCTGTATAATGGGAAATCCAACACTCTATCTTATGACAGGCTTAATTCAGTAATAATTATGAAGAGTGTTGTGATCCTTGGAAAGTCAGTTACAGATGTGCAAAGGGGGTGCATATTTTGAAGATGTTTTGTCCCACTGTGGATTTGTAATTGGGTTGCAAAAGAAGCTTTGTGGCACTGTATGTAAGTAGTTAACAGGTTAAATGCTAAGGGTCACTAGTGCGTCTATAAGAAACCACTTGCTAATTCCTAGCAAGGGCTTTTTTAGAGAGAATTACTGCCAACATAAACCATGTTCCTGTACTGAAAAATATGTGCTTGCCTTTGTGGCAGCCAGCACAGCTGGAATTGGTCTGCTGAAACATCTGTCTGCTTATTGGCATTTAACGACTTGTTTTCCACCAATCACAACACACGGTGTGTTCTGGTAGGCTCCTAATTTTAAACAGGTGATGCCTTCTGGTTTTAATCCCCTCTTATTGCACACATTGGACTCCCGTGGTTTACATCCAGGGGCCATCTGCAGAGTCCCTAGAACAGCAGTACATACTGGGGGCTTGGCAGGGGCTGGGACTGCCACAGATGATTCTCTTTCCACTTTCCCATGAGCCACTTCAAATGCTGACATTTTTTTTCCATCCTTTTATTTTGCCTTACTTGACTCTAACTAAGCTTTGCATCGGGACCTGATGGAAAATCTTTGGGGGCGGGGGACAAGTGACATTTATAAGAGGTACTTAAACTGCAAAGGAAAGCTGTGAAGAAGAATCATAGCTTTGTACTTAAGGCATTGGACAAGGACTTGAGAGATGTGGGTTTAATTCCTGGTTCTGCCACGGACTCCCTGTATGACCTTGAGAGTGTCACTTACTCTCTCTGCCTCAGATCCCCATCTGTAACAAGGAAAAAAGCATTGTTAACATCACCTTCCCACCTCACAGGAGTGCAGCCGTGAGGATAAATTCAGGAATGTTTGTGACGTGTTCAGACACTGTGGTGAGAAAGGAGCCATATAAGGACTTGAGTAGAAGATAAATGTTTTTCCTTACGTGTGGGAGAATGGCAAAGTGGGTGAGGTAACATTTATTGGACCAGTCTGGTCGCTTGGGTCTAAAGTTACTGGACTGGGGTTTGAGTTTGGGGATCTCTTCCTGGCTGTGTCGTCCCAGGCAAGTCACATAAACTTTCTGAGCCTCAGTTTCCCTACCTGTAAAATGGAGGTGATAATTCCCCTCTTACCTCACCAGGATGTGATTCGTCAATGTCTGTAAAATGTTTAAAATGCTTTGCAGTCCTTGGATAGAAGGTGTCAGAGGTGGCCTTAGGCTACCTCGGGCCCTAGGCAAAGGTCCATTGCAGGGCCCCCTACAGGTTCCCCACCGGGACCCCCAGCCATGCCCTCCCCCCTGCAGCCTCAGCACCCCACCTGGGGCCCCAAACCTTTCCCCCCCAGTCCTAGCTTTCCAAAGCCAGCCCCCCATGGTCCAGGGACCCTGCCATGGGCCCCAAAGCTGCCCCACCACCTGTCCTGGCCCCAGCTCCCCGCCACATATCCTGCAGGGTGGGAGGCAGACACGGCTTTTGGAGTAGGTGAAGGGGCCCCTTACTGCTCGGGGCCCTCGGCGGACGCCTGCTTTGCCTACCCCAAAAGCCGCCTCTGGAAGGTGCTGAGGAAGAGCAATGGATTAGTTTAGCGTTATGATTAAGTGTTCTCAAAATGTCAAGGACTTGAGTCAAGGTGTATTCAAAATGTGAAGGGCTGGAGACTGCAGTGCTGGGTATGTCTGTCTTTATCCTCCTCCTGAATGGAATGCCTTCTGCAAGAAGGAGAAAGACTCATGTTCAATTCAGGTGTATGGGGACAGAGAGTGTTCTCAGCTGAGTGCCTGCAAAACTCAGTTCAGCTGCTAGGTGTTGTAGATTATTGGCTGGGTCCCTATTATCCGTGGAGAAGTCAGTGTTTATAGAGACACGTCTACACGCTGTATCCAATCTGGTACTGGAGCACTCCGTTACGAGGCTAGGCGCTTCATGGTCCTGGCACTGTCTGACTTTCCCCAGCTGCTTTCTCGGTGTATCTTGGGTCCAAAGCTGTGAGGCTGTATCAGGGACTGTAGTAGTTATTCACTAAGTCAGCTGTTGTATTAAGAGCAAATACAGGAGGTCCCTTTTATACGTCAGGGTTAGGGACCAAAAAGTAGCAATGTAAAGCGAAACGACTTATAGCGGGGACTTTTTCCCCATAATACTACCTACCGTATGTGTAAATAGCGAGGGGTAGGGACCGTAAGACTGTTATTTCTCCCATAAGAATAGGTATACAGTAGATATTTACCATGTCCTTAAATTGTTTTCCTTTATAAAATGTAAACCATATTTATGAGCAATGACACACACACAAGACAATTTGTATAGGAGAAACGTCAAGACTCAATTCGAATTTACAACGTTAACGTAATTTCTAACATATTGTAAGCTGTTTTCGTTTCTTAAGCAATTGCATACATGAAAACATTTTTTAGCAAAGCATGGATATGTAAACAGAATTTAAACAGATGTAAACATAGACTCTTTCTTTCTTTCTTTCTTTCTTTCTTTCTTTCTTTCTTTCTTTCTTAAACAATATAAGTGTGGGGAATTTTTACATTGAGTTCCTCAATTCATCAATGATGTCAGTGCGAAACAACATGTAGTGGGGCAACTTATAACGGGGACCCCTGTACAACCATCTGCACCTAAGATGAACATGGATAGTGACCAAGAGAGATTACAATTGTTTGCTTGTGGTTTTTAAGTGAGATTTTCTTTCAATTTTGTGGGATAGCTGAGTTGGAACAGAAGACCAGTTCTGGGAGGAGCTTGAAGAGATGCTCTTGGTGCTGATTTCTGCTACTGTAATGCATCACTTGTGTTAAGTGTAAATGAAGGCTGCCAATTAATTGCAATTAATGCATGTGATTAACACAAAGCAAATTAACTAAATTTTAAAATACCTGCACTTCATTGTCCTAAACAAAAGGAATAGTATTTTTCAATTCACCCCATATAAGTCCACTCAGTACTACTACTTGTTCAGCCAATCACTAAGACAAAAAAGTTTGTTTACATTTATGGGAGATAATGCTGCTTGCTTTTGATTTACAGTGTAACCTGAAAGTGAAAACAGATGTTCACATGGCACTGTTATAGCCAGCTTGCAAAGTATTAGCATGGCAGATATGCTAAACATTCTATGCCCTTCATGCTTTGACTTGTAGACTCAAAAGTTTTACATTGTATTGATTTTGAGTGGTTTATTAGTTTTTTCTACATTTGCAACTTGCACTGTCATGGTAAAGAGATTGTGCTACAGGACTTGTATGAGTTGAATAAAAAAATACGATTTCTTTTGTTTATCTTTTTTTGCACCGCAAATGTTTGTAATAAAAATAATATAAAGTGAGCACTGTACATGTCTTTTGTGTGGTGTTTGAAATCAATATATTTGAAAATGTAGAAAAGCATCCAAAATATTTATAATATGTTAAAATGGCTATTTCTGTCACTTAGTTCAATTAAAACTGCACTTAATCACAACTATTTTTTTAAATCTTCCAATTAATTGCGATTATTTTTTTCAAATGTTTGATAGCCCTGGCGTAAACGTTTTCGAAACTGCAAAATTTGGGACTGTAGCCCTAGAAATGTGTGTGTTATTAAAAGTAACCTTCTCCAGAGGTGGGTGAAAAGGTAGCTGTAGCAAAGAGGGAGAGGCGGGGCTCAGAATGATGCATTGTCTTTGGTTCTCTGCTTCAGAGATGCTGAGATTTTGTAGCTCCCATCGCTTTCTCTTGCAGTTTTGGGGGTTCAGGCCCTAACTGATCAATCTGGAACATGGTACTAGTCAGTTGCTCTTTCTCTCACTGTGTACGTGTCTTGTTCTACCCAGCTGTAGCTATTTCCTTGTAGAAAATCTGAGAAGCTGCTTTGGCCAAAGTCATGGTTTTGCTGACTCGGGTGCTTTACTCATGCGTGCAAATTGTCAGACATGTGCAGCCATATGAATGAGATATGGCTCTGTCCTCTTGCTTCTCATTAAGCTGGGTCGGGGAGGTTAGGCGAAGAACTGAAACACACTATTATTCACTGCGTGGAAAAAGTGACTCCCTTTCCCAGCTCCTGGCTGCATCTAGTCTCTGCTGGTTGGAAGATGCCAGTCACTCAGACTGCGGTTGAAATTTCCTTCAGCTCACTACTCACGCTCTGTGCTAGTGCTTGGAGGCAGCAATGCACCCCCAAGGGAGGGCCAAATTGTGGTTCTGTAGCTCCTTCCCCACACGCTGTGGCTTGGAATAGTGGCTGTTGCACCTCTTGATTCGCTTGTGTGAGATATTTCTAGAGTCACTGATTAGGTATAACTGGATGCTGTGGCTGTCTCCTCATTGGCCAGCCTGGAGAACACTTCTAGAGCATGGGTTCATAAACCTCCCGTGGAGCAGCTCTGTTGGTATCTCCTCTTGCAGAGCCCCACCTCGGGATGTCAGGGGTGTGGAAGCCAATTTAATGGCTATATGTACTGGGGTAAGGGTATCCAGAACCCCAGTTTATCCAAATGAAATAAGGTTGCACATGTTGAACAAAGACGGTCACTTGTGGTTTGAGCAAAACACCAAGGGATGTGGCAAATTCCCCCATCAAGTCTGGATGTCTTTCTAAAAGAAGCTGCAGTTCAGCCTCAAGTTGGTGGGCTAGGGCAGGGGTGGACAAAATTGACTCATAGCCAGGTGCCAGCAATTTTACTTTTGGTTGCCATAAGGGGCTCCTCCAATACATTTCTGCAATGGAGCTAGGCGACAGGCTACTAAAACTGGTCACCATCGCAACCAGAAACTTTGATTTGTCGAGGCCTGGGCTAGGGTATATCTACACTGCAGTCAAAGATCCGTGGCTGGCTCCTGTCAACTGACCCAGGCCAGCCGCAGCTGTACTGTTGGCCTTTTATCATAGTGTAGATGTAATCCTAAAGGCAGGAATTGCTGGGTGAAAGGAGTTAGGTCAGGTGTGATCCTAATGAACTCTTCCAGACTTAAAAATCTATGAAAGCTGCCACAGCCAGTGCAGAGAGCTGAGTTCATGTTGGGTCCAATAGTGGAGTGCTCACTACCAAAATGGGCCTTGCCCATAAGGGAATCTGCTTCTGAAACCATTTGGGTGTCAGGGAGGTTTGTTTATCTTTACAAGCTGATTTTCCCCCCACCTGTTTTTATTGAAATGCATGGGCTGAGTTGTAGGTGCTCTGAGCATACGGGTGGCTCTGACATGAGGAGCAGAGAGAGATCTAATGAACCAATGAGGTACAAACCAAATAACGGGTTGGATGGCATCCTTAGAGGTGCTGAGTTACGCCAGTGCTCTGACGGAATTAAGCATTCCATCCACGTGAAATTCAAGAGAAGAGGAAGGGTCATGGTACGGCTCAGGGGAGCTGGGATGTCCGGTCCCTGTGTCTGCCTTTGTCAATGCCCTTCCACATTGCCTCAGCAAAGTAACCTAACTTCTCTGTGCCTTTTTTTTTTTTTGCCTCCTAACTATGACCATATCTAGTTAAATGGAAGATCTTGGGGGCAGAGTGGGCTCTGTACTTGGTTGGGGTCCTTACGTGCTGTTGGAATACAAATAACGTGAACAGCTTCCACCGTTTCTGTTAGCAGAGGCTGCCTAACAGGGACACCAGGGCTCCATATTTTTGGCTTGGTGGCTGGCCTGAGCTCTGGGGCCAAAGGTCACACTCTGCGGTGCTCCCGCTCCACCCCTGGGGCAGGGAGCAGGACTGGATCAATGTGAGAGCCTTAGGGGCTGCAGCTCAGGACCTCCTTTTATGCCCCTAACACCACTGTGTTGATCCAGCCCTGTCCGCAGAAGGAAAGTCATCAGCGCAGATTGATTACACACAATTTATGCAGGTGTGTATGTGTTTGTGTACACAGTGAGCTGGTGGGTGGGTGTGGGGTCATGCAGGTGACTGCTGGGGGTTCCCTGCTAAAGTCTAAATTACTCTGGTTAGGAAATCCCTCAGGGACTGAGATTTTTCCGGCTGTTCACGCAGGTGTAGAGAGCAGGTCGCTATAAGCAGAGGCCTCGCTGTGCATTGAGGGAAGTGTCTCTTCAGTGTGTTTCTAATAATCTAACCTTGATGATCCAATCAGCGTTAAACAAAACTAATGGATTTATCCCCGTTTATCCCCTTTGCTCCACTTGCATCAGGTTGGACAGTAGTCTGATCAGTTTCACCTCTTTTTAATCAATTTCCCCGTAGCTCCATAAAGCACTAGTACAATCTACTTTTGTCTGGAGTCCCAAGAAGATTACTTCTGCATCACCAACAGCGTGCAGAGTGCTTCAAGACAAAGTAGGAATCTGTCCCCTAACAAAGCCTCCAGTTTTTATTGTTCTTTTAATTTCAAACCCTGTTGTGAAAGCTGTCACCTTCTCATCTACCCCGTAAAACTGGGCCTAAACGACCTCCCTCGGTGTACCTTTCACAACTGTAAAGTGGTTTCAGTCTTTTGTGCCCAAGGGATGGTGTGTAAAAACTGAGTAATCCAGAGTAGGAAGTGTAATGAATGGTGTGTCTTGCAAGGAATGTGGTATAGTAGATTTGGAGCTGAAATTCAGTCCAAAGTGGCAGTTTCAGCTGATTGTCAGCTCTGGATTCTAGAAAACCTGCAAAACTGAGGCCTTGTACAGACTACAAAGTTATCGTGCGGTAAGGCTCCTTACCGCACAATAACAAACAAAGCGTCCACACACTAAAGCTTCTTGTTGCGCGGCAACAGCCCTCTTGCCATGCAACATGTAAACCACCTAAACGAGGGTGGTAAGGCTTACCACGGAACAGTTGTTCCGTGGTACAGCCTGTGTGGACGCTTGTTGCGCCGTTGACAGCCTCCGGAAATGTCCCAGAGTGCCAAACCGGGCCACTCTGGGACATTGGAGCTGTCAAATATGTCAATTTCACTGCTCTAGCAGAGCAGTGAAATTGAGTATTATGGGAGCTG
>ML685815.1:2074322-2099646 GCA_007922175.1 Pelusios castaneus | reverse complement strand
GGGGGCTGGCTGTGGGCAGTGCATGGTGGGACAGGTGCCCACCATGCACTGCTCTTCTTTTGCAAAGGAGCATTCACATGGTGAATGCTCCTTTGCAAAAGAAGCAGCAATGTGTACATGAGAAAGCGCTATATTTATAGCGCTTTCCTTGTCCCGCAATAAAAGTTATTGCAGGACAAGTCTGTAGTGTGTACATGGCCTGAGAGTTCTCCGTTTCTGGGAACAGGTACATCAGCTCACTGGATGAGGGCGCTGTGCAGGGGGTCAGTTGTCTTAAACTGCACTATTTTCTATAGAGCTGGATGGGGCATTATCGTTCCCAGCCCACCTCCTCCTCTTGAGCGAATTCTTTGTAATCAGCAAAATGGAAACAGACTCTCAGCCATTGGACACTCGCAAGAGAGCTTTATTTGTGCACTTAAGTTGATTATCCCGGCTGCCATTAGCCTTGCATCGTACTGTGATGTACAGCAACTGGAAAAAGCTGCCTGCTGCTTGCCAGCTTCTTAGCCTTGTGTTTGCCTGTACTCACTGTGGAGTTCTTTGTCTCCGAATATGCAGTATTGCAAGTGGAACCCTAATTAGATTTCTTCCCGGAACAGGACAGACCCCGGATTCCTTCTATAACAATTCACCTGCTGGGTGCTTGGCACATGCACCAGAAAGGAGCCCAGCAGAATTGTGTGCATCTGTGACTGAATTCTCTTACGTGAATGCATTGGCAGGAAGGGTAGGGTGGGGAGGTGTTGATACATGAGGCTTCCCTTAATATACAGTGACATTGCCATCCCTGCTTCAGACTTCTGAGGCTTGTTTAAAATAGTGCAGTTTGCTTATACTATATTCTTAACGCGTGCCTTGGGATTGCAGAAGTTTTAGATCTCATTAGACCCTGGCTGTCCCTCAATAATGTAACTGTCCTTGACAGGCTTTTAATCCTCTTGAGGCAGGTGTCGGTTAAAGAATTATAATTAGCCAATAATAGATTGCTTGACAGTGGGGAACTTTTCTCCCCTCCCCCTCCTTGGCTCAAGGGTTGATCTCTGGTGTAATGTGGAGCGTTTGCGTTGACCCAAAGCAAGGTAGTCTGGTGGGAGGGTTTCCTGCACCTGGGTGCCAGCGTCCTGTGAATCTCTAGTCTTGTTACTCGTGGTCTGCATGTGTGAGTGGCATAAGGAAGCCAACTATGAATCTGCTCCCTAACAAAGCCTTCAGACAGCAGTCAATGTTTCAGGAGTCAGATGACATGTTGTGACATGAGCGTATAACAAAGATCTCACCCTATTGGAGTCATTTACATTGCGCTCATTACAGGCTGATGGGAGCCCTTCTAAGCAGAGCCAGTGAGCTGGGTGCATTCGTTATTTTTCTTTCCTCCCCTTTTGCACCTAATTGGATGAACCAGCACAGCCCTTTTGCTTCCACCTCCTCCTCTCTCATGTGGATGAGACACAGTTGTCAATTTGCCACTTCTCTCTTTAATCTTCCCCGCCACGACTGACGGCCGTTCTGCTGGGCCTATGGGAAATTTATAAGCCTTTCTGCTCAATTAATGCTTGAAAAGCGAAGCATTTTGTAGATAGCAGTGGCAGAGTTTTGATATTCAAAGGAGGATTCAAACATTGCTCGCTGTTATCCAGGTGACTGTAGAAAAACCCCAAAGCACATGTTGATCCGGAGCTTTACTTGCTTGCCTCCAAATGATTGCACGGTAACTGCAGTGGAAGACACTGTATGTTTCAGATAGCCGCTTTCCCTCTACTGAAGAGCTCTTTATAGATCTTTTTTTCCCTGATAACAGAAAAACAAACAAGTCTTCAAAAGGCTTTTACTTATTTTTTCCTTTTAATGCTTTTTCTTGTTCCATTTGCCAACTTATTTTTCATGCCCTGACTTCTTTTGTAAATACCAACCGAAAGGGGCCCTGTATTAGTGGTGGTGAAAGAAGAGGGGGGTTTTTACTCAGCGGTGAGCGTCATGAAATCTATCTGTCCCATACCTCCCCCCGCTGCCATGGCATGTGGTGCGTCTATCCTCACAGCACCCAGGTGGGGTACGTCAGTGCCTTTATCCCCATTTTATAATTGGGGGGCCAAGGCACTGACCGACTATGTGCGCAAGGTCACGCAGGAAATCTGTGATAGAGATGAGAACTGAATCTGGTCTTGTGAATCCCAGGCTAGCACCATAACCACTAGGCAACTCTTCCCCATCACCCCACTCCTCCTACGTCTTATACCTTCGGGATGGGGGCAGGAGGCTGCACAAAGCCCAGCTCTCACCCGACTGAATTCGGTATTGCAAGCGCATCGAGGTGCTGCAGCTGAGATCAGAGCCTTGCTGTGCTTGGTGCTGTAGCTGTTCATTGCAAGGGACAGTCTCTGCCCAGAGGAGCTTACAGTCTAACTGGGTAAGAGAGGCACAAGGAGTGGGACCCTTCTGTCTGGTGCTCTCAGCAGCAACAACGGCCTGATTCGGCACCTAGTGTGTTTTGCTTCCAGTTGCAAAATGAAAGCACCTCAAGTGCCGACACAGCACCCTGGGACCACTCAAAGCCTTCCTTGGGCTCCCTTAATAGGCAACGTCTCCCCTCTTGCAAGCACCGAGTCTGTGTCTAAAACTAAGACCACAGTTGTTAAGGGGAGAGGGAATGCAGTGTGAACTGGGGAGCAAGTAACAACACTGATTCACCAGGGTGCGAGTCACAGAGGAGGAAATGAGGCCCGGGGAGAGATTATTTGATTTGCACCAGGTCATACAGGGCGTCTGGCGGACCTGGAGACAACTCAGGGCTCCTGCGTCCCAGAGCAGTGCCTTGGCTGCAAGACAGCCCTTCACCTCCACAGGGGGTTTAATCTTGAGCCAGCCACAGAGGAGACAGGCAGCATGATCTTCAAATCCCCGGGAAAGGAAGGTCCAAGCCTGTGCAGGGGGCGTTCCCAGCAAGGGAACATTGCTGCCGTTTGCTCTTCTGTCCGTCTGTCCATCCCACCACTTCCTTCTCCCCCCGGCCCTCCTGTGCATAGGGGCAGTAGAGGCTAGTGCTTGTAGCATTGGGGTTCTGAGGAGAGCAAGCAGGGAAAAGTGGCTTCTCCCTGATTCCCCTGCCCGGAGGCTCAGTCCTGCAGTGGTGTTTCCAGGTGCTGCCCCATCTACACTAGCTTTTGCTTTCCCCTGCCTGCACAGGTGAAGAGGGTGCTGGGCCCTGCGCTCTCGTTTTGACCTTCTCCCTGACCTTCAGTCGCTCAGGAAAGTGAGAGGGCTCTGTCTAGAACCAGGCTCTGTTGAGGCAGCTGAACGCCAGCTTCCTCACACCACTCCGCCTGTGCTCTGTCCACATAAGACTCGCTTCACTTCTGATTGCAGCACCTGCTCTGTAGAGAGCCCTTGGTCGCTTGGCGAGCTGAATCACATGCGGGGCGCCTGCGCACTGGGAAGTCACTGGAGATGGTCATTTTCCCAGCATTAAGTGCCCAGCCCAATGGCAGCCTTTCCATTAATCGTAGCGGGAAGTGGATCTGGATTTGAACCCAGGGCTTTGCATTTGAGCTCGATCAGGACTTGAACCCAGGAATCCAGGATTATAGCGTGGATGCAGTAAACAGCACTGCTTAGTGTAGACTGTCCCCTTTTAAACTTTTTTCAGTGCCTAGGAAAGTCCCCTGAGAAGTTTCACGTGCCCTTCTGTAATTTACACCTCTGCCCAAGTCACTTCAGCTGTCCAAGGAAAACCATTTAATGTATGTCCTCGCCTCTCCTCCTCCCCAGATATGTACTCATGTTGGTTTTAGTACAGGTTGAGTGAGGGCAGCTCGCTGAGTTCGTTCAGTTGTCTGTTTTCTCTCTGTGAAACTATGTTACCTATAAATTATGCACATGGAAAACGGGGCCAGAAAGCAGCAGGCATCAATAATTGATAGTCGAGCCTTCTTCAGCTGTGAACCACATCTTTGTATTCGTTTAGGTGTCTGGTGTTTTTCTTTTTTAAACTGCACAGTGTAACGTTTAGCTTCTGCTTGGAACTATGTCGGATGTCATCTCCCTCGCCCCTTCACACACGTCCCCACAGGCCCTGATCTAGCGTGTGGAGTCCCGTGTATCTGCATGGAGTCCATGGGTTCCAAAGGTTGGAAAGCATTCAAATGTCAGAACATGAAAGTTAAGGTTAATTAAACAACTGTCTTCCTGTGCATGTCGTGGTAGCGCCTAGAAGGGCCAGTTTCAGGTGCAGCTCTGTTAAATCAACAATGGGAGCCAGGCCTTGTGCCGAAGTGTTGACAGGCCAACAGAAAAAGGAAAGCACAGGGAGGCAAAGTGACTTTCCTAAGGTCACACAGCATATCAGTGGCAGAGCCAGGAATGAATAATTCTGGTGTCCTGTCAGTGCCTGGCCCACTGCATCATATAATTATGCCACATTGCACTCATGCGTCTGCAGTTGTCCTTAATGATGCGCCCACATAGTATTTCTCAAATGAGATGCTATTTGTTGGCCCTAGGTATATTTGTGTCTCTGTAACCTGTGGTCACGACTGCAGTATCTACATTCAAGAGTTTGAGTAGGGTTAAGGTGTTCACTTTAATTTTTTACCTGTCCTGACTTCGCTGCTTAACTTTGCCCCCTTAGCACTGTATCATACTCTGTTACTCTTTTTGCAGTTAATTTCCTAGTTTTTGAGTTAAGGCTAATATGCCAAGGGCAGCGTAAGCAAACCGATGCCTGTACATGATTCAGTAAACTGAATGCTTGCAGGCATAGAGGGATATTTTCAAAGACCATTAGGTGCCCAATTCTCATTGCAAGGAAATTGGGCGTCTTCCACTTGTATTTTTGAAATATCTCTCCCATAGTCAAAATATTGATCAGTGTCTGTTTATTACAAGACAAATGCTTATTCCCACATCTGTGCCTGCATATCCTAACTAAGTGGATGTGAGTTAAGATGATTACAGGGCTTGCTGAATTAAATGTTCAGAACTCCAAAACTTCTGAATGGATATTCTTCAAACTTGGCTTGATTTTTAGGTCTCAGATCTACAAAACAAGCCAAGTTGTGATGAAGGAAACAGTAGAGCAGTTCTAAATTTACAATTTCTTACTGTCAGAAAACCAGCCTTGAAATGTGTGCATGTTTCTCACAGCTCATGTATACACATTGTAGGTAAGTGTACACCTATATGCTTAATGAAAAAGGATTATGTGTGAGCAAACCCACAACTTTTGAGCAAGCAAAAATTTGGTGAATTTATGAACATATTTTTTAAAGCAAAAGCATTGATTGTCATTGAGAGCTATTCCAGGGCAGGTCCTAACTTAGGCTGCAATTCTGCAGCTTGTTCAGGATACATATACCTCCACTGTCTCTGCTGCGTTGCTGAATTAGCACTCAGATTAGTCTGTGTGGAATAGGTTTCTGGACTGGTGCAACTCCTGTTAAGATCAATGAAAATCAAATGTTTGGACGAAAATAAATTTAACCTTTAGTTTCTATCTACAGTTGAACTCTCTAAGGACAGAATGATGACATGTTCCGGGGGGAGCCGTGTTAGTCTATTTCAGCAAAACAAACAGGGAGTCCTATGGCACTTTTAAAGACTAACCAATTTATTTAATGTATAAGCTCTTGTGGGCATAATGAAAAATAAACAAACAAACAAGGATCCTGTGGCACTTTTTAAAATACAGAATATTGCTGTCTGAGAACACACAAAACACAGTTCAGATAGAAGCTCTCTGGCATCTCATTTGTAAAGCTGGGAGTTGTAGGCAGTCGCTGTTTGAACTGAAGAGAGATATTGAGACACACAGGGTCCGAGTCTGATCCCACAACAGGTTTTAACTCTGCTGCCTGCACCAGATTTGTTCCTGGGCTAAACCAGAGTCAGTGAGAGCAGAAAGAGGTCCACTGTTTCTATGTGTTTCAGCATCTGGTCAATGCTCTCAGTATCCCAGGAGTGTTTACTGGCTCAGCACAGCTAAACTGACTCAGCTCCTGACCTTTACCCGCTCCCTTTTCTCCAGTTCCCAGCGCTTTGTAAGACATCCCTGCATTCTGGCCTGGCAATATGGGGGGGGCGAGAAGAGACGCTTCTGTCACGGTATTCTCTAGCAGCCCTAGAAATGAAATCTAGTCTGCTAAAAGGATTAATACCTCTGTTCCTAATCCCCAGCATTTATCTGGTCTCTCTCCATTTGTGACACTGAAGAATCATTGGCGAACAACCCTCCTTCTTTTATCTCTTGTGAGTCAAAGGCCATCCATTACAGCTGGCGTGGCTGGGATTAAGGCGAGGTTGTTGAAAGTTGGTTTGACCTTTTCCTGTTAAATCTGTGAGAGTTGGGTTGGAGCTGTCTGGAGGGTGAAGGGGGCAGGTGTCAGGGTCTGGGAAATGTTAGGGCATCACATACCAACGTTGGGGATCTGCTCTCACCAGAGGCAAGTAGATAGCTTCCATGAACAATCAATGTGCATGTACTCCAGACGTGGGCTGGACTCGTAACTCGACGTAAACCTTGATTGTGCTAAGGCAGTTGTACAGCTGCTGTTGATGAAAACTGACCTTAAGGTTGGATCAACGCACTAAGTCCTCAGGCATGCAGATTCTGGTTCTCTCCATTGAAGCAGACTAAACCAGAGAGGCCCTTTTAAAAAACGATTGGACAGGAAGCTGCCATAATGCTGCTCTGAGGATGCAAAATGGGACCAAACGAATCAGCTTTGCCATGAGAGAGCTTTAAATTTGTCGCTCTCTCTCTTTTATACAATGTCATAATGGCTGCTGCTAGGGTGGAATTCCTGGGGTTGAACTGGGTCCCCTTTTCAGAGGGTAACCCAAGGTTTAAACAAGTCCTCTATGGGCTCAAGTGACACCTATTCCTTGTGTTGGCCTTTGTGATCAGGTTAATTTCTTTGCAGTGCATCTGATTCAAGCATTTCATGTCTCATGTCACAGGTCCAGTTCTAAATTTGCAAGATCATGATGATTTTTGTCTTATGTCAGGGCTCGACAAAACCCAGGCGCCAGGTCACCATGGCAGCCAGGGTTTGTAGCCTGGCACCTAGCTCCACTGTGGAAATGCTGCAGACGAGCACCTTCTGGTGACCAAAAATAAAACTGCTGGCACCTAGCTGGGAGCCAATTTTGTTGAGCCCTGACTTATGTCTGTTGCTCGTCCAATTTCCCTTAGTGCAATTTAATTAACTAAAATTGGATTAAACAAAGCCAGAGAGAGTGGCGTTATCAACTCACTTCTAGGAGATGGTAAAGTCACTTCAAAACACGAGGGAGTGGGGAGGAGAGGTTTCTTCAGGTGAAATGACCCTTTCACACTTTGTAGCAACTTGGAAACTGTCTGATTTCCAATGGGGAATCCGATCCTTTCATTCCAACCTTGGGCAGTTAAAGGGGGCCCATCCAGGCTGTCAGAATTTGCCAGAAATTACTCACCTGTTGGGAAAGCCATTTAGTAGGTTTTGCTAGCTCCTGGTTGTAGCTACCTTCCATCCCCAGGAAGGGAATGAGGGAGGTGGGAATGGTGGGTGCCCCAAGCGGAGAGAGTATGTCCATGCTGAGGAGTGGAGCGCACAGATCCTATTGGAAAGAACCATCCAAGCAGCCCCGCCTGGGGAGAAGACTTAGGCTAGGTTGTTGCCGAGAGTTATTTTGGTTCACAAACCAGACTCTGGGATGGGGCGGCTTTTGTCTCTGTTCTGTAGTGTTCCGAGTCAGACGGGAGCACTCTTCCCTGATGGGTCCTGTTTGGGGACATGTCATTAAAATGGTCCCTGCCTCTGAGCTAGATAAGAGGAGATGTTGACATCAGGACAGGCGTCTTTTAACAGCTACCTTAAATTCTCCTTTCTACCATGACTCTGTCTGTCTAACCACCAAAACATGGTAACAGAGCAACTCCCAAGAGTTTTCCTTTCAGAATAGACAGTTTACGTGGCCGGTGGTGCTAACCCCAAGCAGAAGGAATGTATCAGTTACTCAGACAGCGTGAACAATAGAGCTCCTGCCTCTGGAGAGCTTGGATCATCCATCCCTCCACGATGTCGGTAGTTTTAAAGAGGTCTCTTACCAGTAGTGGCTGGTTTTGGTGGCTTCAGGCACCAGAATTTCAGTAAAGCACTTCCACGGACAAAGCAAAATCTGCATGCATTGATTGAATGTGTTCCCTGCCACCATTCTGCCCACATGATGTGTCATTTCCCCAAGTGGTGGCCTGCAACTGAGTTGGAAATCGCGGTGACACTTCGTTGCTCAGCGGTTTGTTGAATCCGCTTCGCCGTTCTGTGCATTTGACAGCTCCTATTTTTTCTGTCTCTTTTCAGGGAGCTACTTTGCCAGCCATTTCATTATGGGAGGTGAGAAATTCGACTCCACGCACCCGGAGGGCTACCTCTTTGGAGAGAACAGCGACCTCAACTTCCTGGGGAACAGACCTGTCATGGTAGGGTGGCGTTAATTCCTCTGGGTTGCATTTAGGGCTATGTACTCTGATACCGAGAAACACTTGAGTTGCCAGCTGAATAGAGAAATCTGTTACGGTCAGGTTCTTACTCGGCCTATGTCCATGGTATTTGGGTCTCAGCTGTAAAATGTAGATCCCTGAACACAAGCTTCCCTAAAGTTTGGGAGGTGATTGGATCAGCTTGTTCTGGAGATCAGTGTGGAAGGGACAGCTGTGAATTTTAGATGCAGATCTGAAGTTCCTCCAGGCTGGGTGGCTTCAGGCACATCCCTGCCATTAGAAATCCCAGTGGCTTCAGCAGGGCCAGGATTTTACCTTACCAAATGTGTGGGTGACTCTGGCACTCGTGAAATGGAGATGCTGGTTGGCCCTGGGCAGGCAGGCCAGTGCAACTGACAGCTGGTGTGTAAGGTCCCTGGCCCTCCCATTGCTGGCTTTCTTGAGAACACACTCTGCTAACTGGACTGAGCTGTGCAAATGAGGCCATGGGCCACTTGTGACCTGAGCCTGCATTGGAGCTATGCCTCAAAGACGGGAAAGGTTGATGCCTTCACCCATGCCTCCTACCACAGCTTCCTCAGCCTTGTCTTTAATTCCCTTGCTGACACGTGACGAGGCCCAGGCCTGGCCGGACAGCAGCCTTTGCTTTGTCCATATACATTCACCGGGGCTTTGGGGCACCGGCTGCCATGCTGAGGCTTACGCTCTGTGCACAAGAGGCTCCATTTCCAAACACTGGGCCCTAATGAGGCCATCCATGTTGCACACCTCAGTACTCTAATGGGGTCATCAGCTGGCTCCATTTTCCTTGTGATTCTACGTCCTGTGAGTTACCCTCCAAATGCAGGATTGTTAACATCCTCTTGGGTCCCTGTATTAAAAAACGAGACTCCTTGTGTGCTGGGTGTAGGGTATGGGGGGATGCTGTACCTTCCTCCACCTTCTGTGGTATGTGATTATTGTCTGATCTTTGGTAACATCATTCTTCAGTGGCAGCAAAGACTCTTATTTTTACCGCTTAATCCGCCCTATTTACCTAAGTCAAAGGTTCTTCATTTGGGGCTAACAACCACACTGCTCCGCTGTACTGTTGATAAGGGGAGGAGGGCCTGGCCAAGGGATCATAGCATGGGAAAGGTTGAGAACCAGACATGCCATTGTTAAGTATAAATATTGACATTAAACACCACACCCACAGCCCAGCTGCTGTTGTTTTACACTGGCGTTGCACTCCCTGGTTGGCCCTGTGTGTGAATTTTATCATTTTTGCATGGTCAAATGGTGTATGCAGACTTGGAGAACTTGGCCCGTGAAAATTTGATTGCAGTGAAAATTTGATTGCAGATTAACTGACAAACTGTTGCCTTTCTGGGTTCACTTTGTCTTCCTTCTGGAAATATAGCAAAGTACTAGGGGGCAAAGAAGGGCAGATAAAGCACTAGCTTGGATCAACATGTTTGAATTGAGATTGTAAAGGGTAGGGCAAAAGGATTGTTTTATATAGTAACATTGCCTTGTAATAGTTGAAAATGAAATGCAGTCTCATAACTTTTTAATGTATAAAATTGACTTGGAAATGAGAGGAAAAAGAGAAAAATATTTTCCAAATAGGAAAGAGGAAGAACCTCGACCACACTGTATCACGTTGACTGCTATTGTAGGCGTATGTCAATTTCAGGCCATGACATCAATGTGAATCACCACGGCTGTGTCCTGTTGCTTTATCACGACCATTCTTGCTATAACAATTGGAGTGGAAAGTTCTCCAATCAGAGATTCCATCAGTCCCTTTCAGTGCCTTCACTTCCTGCCCACCTTTGACACGTGATGATTTTCTGCATGTCATATCAATTCTGTCAGTGCAGCCTTCTGTCTCTGAAACCCAAACAAGTGTGGACTCTTTTTCACAAATCCACGGTCCTGATTTCCTTCTTTCTTACTCCACTGTAACTCCTTTGGCTTCAATGGCTTTATTCCTGACTCTCACCAGCATAACTGCACAGTAAATCAAGCCCTGCATGAAATACTGTATTTAAGTTACTTTCTATCTGTTTGTGACTTCCCTCAGAAAATTGAAAGTAAAATCAGGATTTTATTAAGGACATAGAAGTTTGATCCTTTGATAACATGAACTAGATTTGCCCTAGTTCAGAAAGGAATCCTACTGGGGAAATCCTATGGCCTGTGTTACCTAAGAAGCCACTCTAGATAATCACGGCTCTTTTCTGGTCCTTGAATCCATGATGTCACTCTTCATTTACATGCCAATATACAAATGTCTGACTCCTCGCACCCTGGCAAATGGTTGAAGGTTTACTCTTGCCACCTTCTCTACTCCTGGGGCAAATTTACCACCATGTAGCAGTGGAACCAGGCAGCTCAGGATAAAAACGGAAGCTGTTCTTTTTCCTCCCTACCTAAAACTTGAGATTTTTCATTGCATGTCATTGCTCATATTGAGTCCGCCCACCTGCGCTGAGGGGGCGGGGTCTGATGGAGCCAGTGTAGGCTAAGGCTCCGTCTACATTACAAGCCAGGGGTGTGACTCACTGGCACTCACTGATTTAGTGCGAGTAGAAAGAGCAGAGGTGCCACGGTAGCACAAGCGTGGCTGAGCTGTCCTCAGCAATTCTCCACCAATTTCAAGCAGGTTTCAGACACAGCACAACTTGACCGTACCTCCCCATGGCTGCTGCTGCAGCCACACGGCTCGACGGGATTCAGTGTACATGAGCGAGGGAATTGCACCCCTAATGGGCTATCTTCTTGACCTCTCTCCTAAGCCACATTCCCGGTTGCTCAATCCTTTGCTGCTTTGTTAGTAAGGAAATCTTTGGGGGCCTGTGTAGGGTTAGGGTGTTGAGGCTCTGGGGGCCCACGCACTCTGTGAGACAGGCCGGATTGAAGGTAAGCCCCACAGCAAGACCAAAGAGCCAGGGGGAAGCCCTCTTTCTCCAAATGGCTCAGCTCAGGTGGGATGAGCGAGGACGCCACGGGTGTTTTCATCTGGCCGGGATCAGTGGGTGGAGGTGTACTGTTAAACAGAAGAAGAGACCTCGGATTCGGGTTGCCCAGTGCCCCTGTTAGATTTCCCTGGAGGCCACCTGCGCAGTTACCTCCTCCCCCAACATAGGAGCATGAGCACACCACCAGCATTTCAGCCTGCTCTGGCTGGGGTCCCCTCTGCAACTGCAGATGTGCCATTTAAAGTGGCAGATAACATTAACACTCCTCATGCTATAATAGAAACCAAGATTATGGTCCCATTGTGCTGGCCATGTGAGAAGGGAGTCCCTGACCCGGCCTGATCGTGGATAGAGCTGAGACAGAAACATTATCCCCATTTTACAGACAGAGAACTCAGCACAGGGTAGATAGACATGTCTTGTCCAAGGTCTTAGAGTTTGTGGCAAGGCTGGGAATTGAACCGAGGGCTCCTGAGTCCTGTTTCGGTGCCTGAGCCCGGAAACCAGCCTTCTGGCAGCGTTTTATCGTGTTAATTCCACTTCCCCTTTAAAATACTACATTTTAAAATCATTAGTGGATTTTAATTGCGGTTGAGTGACTTCGGGTGACAAGATATATCTTTTTAATAAAAAGGAGAGCACGTATTTTGGTGGGGCTCATGTACAGCTATGTGCGATATTCCCCCCTGCCAGAAATTATTCTTGATAGTGGCAAAGTGGCTGCAGATCTAGTTGCCTTCTGCTGGTGAGGGTCCCTCCATATGCCGTGTGCGCTGTGCGAGTGAATGGAGAAGCTGTGTTCAGGCGCTTTCCGTGAAAATAGTATTTATAATTTATAAAGCCATGAACTTACGAAGTGTGGATCTGAGCCTTGTTTCTTTCTCCTGTCGCTTGCACATTTTGGAAGTGAAAGAGAAACTCATGAATGGCGTGCTGCTAACACTGGTGTGCTGTGGTTGGGTGGCTTACGAAAGCTGATTGTGAATTCCTTGGGTTTTGTTTTATTTAAAGAGCATTGAGGCTTTTGATTTAAAGAGATAAACACACATTTAAGAACTCTTTGGCTTTCACAGTCAGCTAAAAATGTTTGCCAAATATTTGGGTTCTTTGCATTGAGTGCCTCTTGTGTTATTTTATTATTATTATTATTATTGTATTATCGTAGCATCCAGCTACCCTAGTCATGGCCCACGACCCCAGTGTGCTAGGTGCTGTATAGACTTGGAACAGAGAGGCAGCCCCTGTCCCAGAAAGCTTACAATGCTGTCTATTTTCATGTAAGCACTTAAAAGTAATATGGATTGGAAATACTTTGCCGGTGATTGAATGAACCTATTAGGTGGAGGGAGAGCACACTGTGATGACATGCCATATCACTTTGAGATGTCAGGACAGCAATGCGATCCAGCAACGAGGGAGTTAAGGGTGGCACAAGGATTTAGCTGCTTATTAAAATCAGTGGGAATCTCACAGCTAGCCTTCCCCCCATGAAAATTCAGTCTTAATCCCAGTGTGTTTTTTCTCCAGCAGTGATTGCAAGAAATCATCCCGATTACAGTCAAAGCCTATAATCGGCCCAATGTGCGTGGTTCCCTGTGCCAGGGTCCAGATAGGACAAACGAATAGCTTGGAAAGAATTAATGCAGCGTTTCCAACTGAAGAAATTACATTATTTGTTCTTAATTAATGACAGGCCTGCACGGCAGTGTGTTGTTTCAGAGCCGTGTTTCTCCAGGGTTTGAGTGACTGGAGAGCCATAAACTAGCTGCAAAGTTGGGTTCTTGGTGGGAGCTTCCCTGAGGTTTGTGGGCCGAGGAAGGAAGGGGGATTGGATCAGGGAATTTGGTTCTTACTGCTCTTAGGGTCTGATAGTTATATTGTAGGCCATTTTCAACCTATTCTCTCCCCAAATGCTTTTTGCTGAGCTCTGCTGAGTGAATGCCGTTCCAGCAGGCCTAGAAGGAAGAGAGGTGTTTCCTGGTGGCAGGTGATTCAGAGAGGAAGGCTCCTACACTGAGGGTCTGTCTACACAGTGGAAGCTGTGCATTGGCTCACTGGAACCCAGCTTGCGCGGTAACAGGAGCAGTGAAGCCAGCAAAGTGTGTGCTTCAGAGTAGCTGGCAAGCCAAGTACATAGCCTGGGCTGTTTTGGGCTTGTACTGCCCAGGTTGAGCCGTCTTCACTGCTGTTGTAGCTGGATCCAGACTAGCTCAGGTAGAGTAGCCCATGCGCAGGCTTCGCTGTGTAGACAGGCCCAAAGCGTGGTGATACTGGGCGGTGGAAGAGAGGAGGCAAGGTGTGTGAGAGGCAGGCCTACTGGGTGGGTCACAGGACTGGGGTTTTGGATTCCTGGGTTTAAGACTGAGGCTCAGCCCCAAACTTCCAGTGTTGACCGTGGGCAAGTGGTTTAATGTGCCGGGTGTCCCCGTTCCACATCTGTAAAACGGGGTCAATATGATCTCCTTGTTTTACAGTGCAGGAACCAGTAATTGTGAGGCACGTGACTGTTACGGTGATGCTACTCCTTAAACAGATGGGGCTGAAGGGTTTTAAAAACAGGGAGGGTGATTTTGAACTGGAGCCTGAAATAATGGGGAGTGATGTCGCTGAGTTCCTTTGGCCGTGAAATCCACAGTCCATTTGGTGCCAGGAGGGGCTATGTGCTTATTTGGTTCACGGTGATGGCGTACACCCACTGACATTGAACAATCTTGCCATTTCGCATTTGGACGTGCTCCACGCCACCCAGGAAAGCCAGACAGGGAGGCATTCCTGCTGTGTTCTTCTTAAGGCTTTACAGATACCTTGCTTGGACCTTGTGAGTGGCTTACAGCAGTAATCCACATACATCACATCCCCGCTGTATCCTGGCGGCACTGTGGCAGATGTAGCTGATAGCTAAATCCCAGCCTTCTTCGCAAACCGGACCTAGGATTCCAGTTTGTGGCAGCAGAACTCCCGGCGTTCAGCAGTGTTTGTTGGACGCTGTCATGAACTCTTTCTTCCACCGATAGGATAAATCATTCATCCTTAACGTGGAGGCTAACAAAGAACCTGACAACTTGAGGCCGATTAATCTAGACAAGCTTTTGCCACTTCCCCCGCCTCCTTCTTTCCTTTGATACTGTGTGTCTGGATTTATTTATTCCAAGAACAGCCACATTCTGTGATCCACTCCGAAAGCTCTCAGAAGCGTAGCCAGTTAGCTCAACAGAGCGTTAAATGTCAGATGCTAGTGCGGGCCTCCTGGATTCGCGAGACATTAATTGTGGGCAGTGGTGTTGGGTTTTGTTTTTCTTGCACGGAGAGTGTTGTGTGCTTTCTGGAGTGGGGGAATCAGAGGTGAGTTGCAGTGGTGGTCTAAAGTGGGAGGAGGGGAGAGCACAGAAGAATTTCTAAGCGGGATGTTAGTGGGGACAAGCCTATGTCAGCAGAGGAAATCGGTGGGCAACAGTTGCTCTTTAAATGGTGCGTGAATGTAGGTGGGGTTCTTAGAGAAATATCTGAGGCCATATAAAACGCCTACCTTGTGCATTGGGGGGGGCATCTGTTTTGATTATAGCCCGATAGACTTTATTGGAGGGCTGAAGAGCGGGAGACAGTGATGGTAGGAGGCCATGTGTGGATATGTTCGCAAACCCACCCACTGCCATCCCATGGATCAAATCAATCGGTTGAAGCAGTGGCATTGCCTAGGTAGATTTTTGGCCCAAGGAGCGAGTGGGGAAAGGGGCTGGTGAAAAGCTGAGTGGTCATTATTTCCCCTTTGTGGAATTCAGTGGATCTACAGCAGGGCTGAATCTGGCCATGAACCAGAGAGAGAGATTGAGAAGGACAGAGGCGTCTTGTTGGTAGCCTGCTTAGATTCATAGACTTTAAGGCCAGAGGGTGCCATCACAGTCATCTAGACTGGCGTCTGCACATCAGAAGCCATTGAACCTCACCCATCCACACCTGTAATAGACCCCTCACCTCTGCCCAGGATTACTGATGTCCTCAAATCTGGATTTAAAGGCTTTAAATTCCAGAGAATCCACCATTTACTCTAGTTCAAACTGTCATGTGATCTGTACCCCGTGCTGCAGAGGAAAGTGAAAAATCCCAGGGTCTCTGGCAATCTAATCTGGGGGGAAATTCCTTCCTGACCCCATGCAGTTGATGCTTTGCTAGGCTTGTCGTTAGCCTGTAAGGTGACAAGGAAGTAGAGGTCAATGGAAGATGTCTTTCTGTAATTAACTCGATGCTAAGAAAATGCTGAACTAGAAATCTGAGGCTGCAGAGACAAAATAGCAAATATATTGTTAATGAAAATGTGCAACATTTTTGCAGTGAAATGTAAACCAGTCAGGATGTGTGTTGTTGCATTCCATTGCAAAATCAGAAACTGGTCTCTCTTTTTGCACCCACAAAACCTTTATCAAAGGTCATGTACATTTTTCTTTGGTGGTCACCTGTTTTAAGAGGCTATTTCTGTGACCAAAAACCAATTTTTTTTTCGAGTGAAGTTGTCTGTCTTGTTAGCAGAAGTGGTTTTGAAAATAATATTTTAAAAAACCCTGTGAAAAGCCCCCTTTTGACATGCAAATGTCAATTGTAAAATTTCATGAAAAGTCCAGCTGTGTGTATGAAACTTTAAATACTTTCACAAAGCAACTCACCCACAAAGCTTCCTCATTTCATCCATTTGTAAGTGTTGGCACCCATCCTCTTACGAAGAGTACCTCTGAAATTTACAGTTGCTGGAGAGATCACTGTCCAGTTCTCTTTGGCATTTAAATAAGTTCATGGAGGATAGGTCCATCAATGGCTATTAGCCAGGATGGGCAGGGGTGCAAACCCATGCTCTGAAGTGTTCTTAGCCTCTGTTTTCCAGAAGCTGGGAATGAGAAAAAGGAGATGGATCACTTGATGATGAACTGTTCTGTTCATTTCCTCTGAAGCACCTGGTGTTGGCCACTGTCGGAAGATGGGATTCTGGGATAGATGGACCATTGGTCTGACCCAGCATGGCTGTTCTTATTAGCCTTCAGCTGAGAGAACGGCGACAGTTTCTCATGGTGCATAAGAGGGAACCATGTAACTTGCAGAGAGGCGCCAGATCTCCAGTTTGGTGGCACCAGGCTCCTATAACGAACTGAACCGAACACCCCTGACAGCACAGATTTCACACCCGGAGTGGAAATCTGTGGCTCTTTTGAGGTGGGAGTTGAATGCCCTTTCTGTTCTGCATGTTCCCATGATACCTTGGCAAGGTATGTCTACACTGCAGTCAGAGCTGTGACTCCCGCACCTGTAGGCACATCTGAGCTAGCTTTGATCTAGTTGGCTTGAATGATGACAAGAGCGATCCAGCCATGGCAGCACGGGCTAATTACTCAAACATACCAGATCCATATGGTCCATCGTACTGCAGCTCACTGCTGTTGTGATTCGAGCTAGTTAGATTTAAGCCAGCTTCGGTGTGCGTACATTTGTGTGATTGCAGCAGAAATGTGCCAGTGCTAGAAAACAACAGCTTCCTCTTGCTCCAGGTCCGTACGTAATGCAATGTCAGTTCCCCTTGTTTCCTGTTTGTGACGTTGACTGTGACTGCCTGCACTGACGCGACAGCATGTACTGACTCCTTGACCTGAGCCAGATCAAAAATGGGCTTCCCAGCTCAGAGAATGCAGCTCTTTCCCTTGCTCTGTATGTTGAAGATGTAAAGAAATCCTGGGAGGCTGCCGTCCTCCAGGCATGGCTTTGCCATTTGTGTTCCCCTGTTTATTTACTCGCTAATCAGATGGCTCTTGGTGGCAGGAAATTCGGATCAGATAATTGCTCACTCACCTCCAAAAGAGCCCGCTTGGTGGCATTCATCAGCGCCTTGCTCGTTAGAGCGTTCTGCTTTGGCGCTGCCCAAGGGTGGCAGCCGGATGGCGTTCTCTTCTGAGTGGCCCAGCATGGGCCATATCAGCCTCACTAACCATCCAAGCTCTGCTCTTACAGCCGTGTGTGGGACACCCTGCTTGATGTTCATGGCAATCTGCATGGCAATGTGAGCAGTTCTTCCCAGGGAGTTTTAATATGGCTGGTCTTTCCTCACTGCCATCCACAGCAATGGAGGGAAATCCAGCAGGGAACTGTTCTGCCTGGAGTTGGTCTTGGAGTAAGCGGAAGTAGCTCTGATCTTCCGAGGAAAATATGCCCACTCGGTATAGAGTCCAGTTCTACCCCCATCTGTAGGGTTTGGCTTTTTTGTTAACTCAGCCTAAGCTTTCCTCTCAAGCTTAATCGATCATAGGCTTTTCCATGAATAGCCTCTCTGTCCCAGACCCTAGCTCCCACTTAGAGGTTAAGAAGATACATGAAGAGGGATAGGGTCTGGATTTGAACTTGGGACACCTGCGTGTGATCCCTGACTCTGCCACCAGAATCCCTTCAGAACTTTCTGCAAGTCAGTTCGTCTGTCCAGTGCCTCGGTTCTTCATCTGTAAAATGGGAATAATATATCCTCCTCAGAGGGTAGTGTGAGAATAAAATCCATACACGACTTCGTGGCTCTGAGATATGCCAGTGATGTGGGCATTACAGGTTACCAGATAGTAATTCTACTCTACCTTCCTGCTGGTCCCGAGCACCAATGTCAGGGTGGCCCTAGAGAGACGCATTGCATCCCAAAGCAGAGTCAAAGATTCTAAGGCAAAGGTTCTCACAAGCGGCCCAGTCAAGACACAGCTGTGGCTCGTGTGACGTCCTTGGGGCCATACAGGTAATCTCTAACTACCTCATAACACGTGTGTGGCCCACAATGGTAAATAGGTTGAGAACCAACATTCTAAGGCCAGAAGGAACCACCTTGATCACCCAGTCTGACCTCCTGTCAGAGAGCTTCCTCCAAATTCCTGGAGCATGTCTTTTAGGAAAACATCCAATCTTGGTTTAAAAATGGCCCATGAGGGCGAATCCCCCACCAGCTTTGGTAAATTGGTCTTGTGGTTTGTGACTCTCACGGTTGAAAAGGTACACCTTAGTTCCCATCTGAACTTGCTTTGCGTCAACTTCCAGCCATTGGATTGTGTCAGGCCTTTTCTCTGCTAGATTGAACAACCCCCTATTCAGTGTTTCTTTCCTGCATAAGTCTTTTAGATTATATTCAAACCACCTTTTAACCTGTTCTTTGTTAAACTGCCTTAGGGTCTGTCTACACAGCCAAAGCTGGCCAAGGGCTAGCCTGACTAACGGAGCTTGTGTCCAGCTGGCATGGCGTAGCTCTGGGAACGTAACGTACGTGGCTCTGAAGGTCTCTCAAGTGGTGTAGGCGCGGTGGGCCATGAAACTATTCACTAGCTGAATGGATTTGAAGCACATTATCTTTGGAACACTGGTCAGCCCTGCTAGGGATCAATTTAGCCTCTCCTTTTTGTTTTTCCACATCCCCACATTAAGTTTATACATGGGGCCCCTGAAAGCTTACTGCTGGGATGGGAAATCTCTACAGAGTTCCAGGGCTTTGTCCATGCAGCAGATTAGCAAGGGACAAACACAGGTGGTTTGCAGGAGGGCACAAAGGGCTGGAGACATGCTGTCAGAATACATCAGCACAGGCGCAGGTGTTGGGCAATCACTGAAATCCGACTGGTACATTGGTGTAGGTTGGAGTGATTCCTGACTTCAAAGCGGTTCTGTATATCTCAACCAGTGGACTTTCCTCCCTCCTTTCTTAGGATCTGACTGCAATCCAGGCTGCGAGAGGTCCTTAGTTTGGGCAGGAACAGTCCATTCCAAGGGTTGTGTCTTCAGGACAGCAGCAGTAATAGTGCAGTGGTAGAAATGGAGTTGTGTGGGGGAGGAATGCGACTGTCTGTGAGGGAGCTTTGTCCTTTGGGCTCAGGCAGAGACAGTCCTACCTATGATTTAAAATCACTCCCTGGGATTATCCAGGCTTAGAAGCATTCCTGGGGCTTCGTACCTCTGAAGGCTGGCAATTGATGGCTCTGCAGAATTCTTCCAACCCCTCTTAGCTATGCTGCTTCTATTTGGCCTGGAGTCTGGGATGCTGTGAATAGACCTGGGTTACATGGACACCAGCTCGAGAAGCCTCATTTGTTAGGGAAGTGAGAAGTGCTGTCTCCTTCCATGGCACTTTGACTGTCCTAAAATTGTCCTAGTCCCAGTGTGAAATGAACATGGGAGCTCTGAAGGCTTCTTGCATGGTTCTAGTCTCTCCTCTTTTCAGACAATCTTTGGATCTCTTGCAGGAAGTAAGAGGATATTTATTCCCAGGATTGCCCTCTTGGCAGTGTGGCCAACTCTTTGGTGCTTTTCTTAAAGTTTCAGCTGCAGGAGTCAGGTGATTATGTGAGAATTTCAGCTTTCATTTTTAAAAATATGAAAGTGTCTAGCCCACCTGCTTTCAGAGAAAGGTGCTGTGATGAAGTGGGTATGCCCTAATGGGTCAGAAACCAGACGGCAAGAAAAAGGACCCAAATTTTATTTTAAAAAGTTTCATGATATTTTTAGCTATCTCAGGATTTTTCAGTAATTGGGTCTCCAAGTACAGTGTATGCAGCATGAATCTTACCCTGCTTGGATCCAGTTCTGGGAAGGTTTCCTAGATTTTTTTCAAAGCTCAAATGCAGCTGGGCCTGTATGTGGGACTAGGTTGAAGACTAACTTGAAGTAGGTTATCTCATTTCAGCTACAGAATAAACTAATAAATTCTCAAAAAGACAGGGGTCAGGGAAAATCCAGAACCCTGGCTCCAAACTCTTATGAGCTCTATGGATTTTATCCAACACTGATCCAAATTGTCTCAGTTCCCTCATTCAACGAGTCAAAGCCAAATCTCCAGATCCAAAGCCTCCTGCATTTTGTGTGGGGTGCTTTGAAATCTGAATGTGGATCCAAACTTCATAACATGGGCCCATCTCTAGTGATGGTATGTGTCATGTGTCTGTGTTTGAATGCAGCTCTGTCCTCTGGTGCTGGCGTGTTCACGGCACACCTCTGCAAAGCACTGTTCCAAGCCAGTGAAGCAAGAGGCTGAAACCAGCTCTGTGGCCTGGAGTCATCCATCATGGGACAGCTTTTCTGCTGTTCAGTTGAAGGAGATGCTCCATGGACCATATCCCGAGAGGTGCCGAGACTCCCTCTGAAACGAACAAGGTCACATAGGAAGGGGACTGTGTTTGGGGGGAGGAGGGAGCACTGAAATTGTCCCTTTTGTTTCCATGGTAAACTTCCTCAGAGATGAAATATATTGGGAGAGAGGCACAGAAGTGTGTCTCTAAAGAACGTGTTCATTTTCGATAAAGAAGTGCTTTAAATGCAGCTAATTCCCAAGACGGAGGGGTAAAGAAACTGTGTGGAAAAAGGCCTGCTGAGACCAGCCAGGGAAACTGCATTAAGCAATCTCCCTGGAAGAAAGGTGACTGTCTAGACTCTGGGGTAACTGCTAACTTGCTCCCCTGGCTCCAAACACACCTGAATGTTGCAGATCTTTGTTGTGGGGTTTGAGCCTGACTCGACAGCTAATACGCCCTGGTGTTATTTGAGTCACTATGTTAGACTGACATGGCAGCTCCTTTTTTCTTTTTAGGAGACTGTCTTTCCAGGGTCAGAAATGTAACGTGTCTTGATGAATCGGTAGGTTCAAAAGGGAATGCAGACCTTGTGAAACAATTAAAGCTGCTGGAGGATTTTCTCTGCAGGCCATGATCCCATTGCACCAGGGCAGTTTTTGCTGAAGTGCCTTCCCTGAACCAGGGCTAGACAGGAGTTTCCTCAAGGACTGTTCACGAAGGTGTTGAAACCAAGGGTACAGCCCCAGTCACACGCTTGTTTCCTGTCCCGCTCGCCCACGTGCCTGTTACGAGAAGGCTGTATTTAGCTACTGTGCCTTCAGAGGAAAGCTGACAACATCTTCCAGACTCTGAACTTTCACACAGCTTTGTCTAGTGCTGGGCTGGCTTTTTGGACATTACAGACCTTGATGTTTGTCTTTAAAGTCACAGCTCTATTATTCTGATTTGCTGAGTAATTACTATACTGCATGACTAAATTGATTATAAATAACCAAAGCCGCCTGTTCATAGGACAGCGATGGATTTGTGAGCACTGCCCAACCACTGCCCAACCACTTCCTTGTTCAAAAGAAGTAACACATCCATGGTAATTTAGGTATTAATTCTGTGTTGTCCCACTTCTGGAGTTCATGACTGCTTGTAACTTCCTAGAGATGCAAGAGAGAGAACTGCAACGCCACTCCAAAAGGACAAGCCCTTCCCACTTGAGCTAGTGGAGATCCTTTATAAGCTGCTAGCAGTATAGGGCCTTTGAAACACAGTTGAGTGGTTCTGATAAAGGTTCATCAAAAATGTTCCATGTTTTTGATGTAAACTTGCGGGGGTTTTGTTAGTCTTTGTAAGTGCCACCAGACTCCTTGTTTGTTTTGCTGAACTAGACTAACACGGCTCCCCTTTGGAACTTGGGTTTTTGACTAAACACATGTTTTATGTGAAAAACAGCTGCTCTCTGGAAAATTTTGATATTTCTCTGAAAAATCAGTATTTTCTGGGGGAAACTTGGGCAGCCCTGATCAAAATATTCTGTGGTAAGCTCCCCCCCCCCCCCCCCCATTTCCAGCCAGCTCTAGTTCAGGTACTATCCGGTAATAGATAGTCACAGTTGCTAGTTCAATTCACTGTGTTAACTTACACTGTACATGACCTTTCAAAAAACCTTCATAATAAGTAGAGCCGCAAAATTTTGGGCAGAGCAATTTTCTGTCAGCAAATGAGGTGTCATCAAAATCAAAATGTGGTTAGCTGTGGGATAGCTACCCACAGGTCTGTGTGACTGTATTACAGCATTAGCAGAGATACAGAGAAAAAACGCTTTTGAAATAGCTTGCCCAGTTCAGGTAGATGGTTCTCCTCCACTGGTTCACTTGCCAATGGGGCACTTTTCTAGGCTAGCGGTTGTTTCCCGACCAGTACTTTAACCACTCTAAGCCAGGGCTTGACAAAACTGGCTCCCAGCTAGCCACAAGCAGTATTATTTTTGGTCGCCAGAGGGTGTTCCTCTGCTGCATTTCCACAGCAGAGCTTGGAGCCAGGCTACAAACCCTGGTCGCCATGGCGACCTGGCGCCCGGGATTTGTCAACCCCTGCTCTAAACAGTGCTGCTTCTAATGCGAGTTGAACTGGGTTTCCATTAATTGAGACGCCCATTGTTGCTTTGAGAGATCACATTAGTGTGGGTCAGGTGCAGCGCATGTTCAGGCAGCTCTCAGGGCTCCCTTGAAGCCGAGCCGTGAGAGAACCGAACAGGTGTCCAACAGTGCTGTTAAATTAACTGCAGAGTGCTCGTTCCATCCAGGTTGCCCAGAGACTTTTATATTAATAGCCGGGAAGCCAGGGCCAGCAGCCAGGCAGCACAAATTTCTCTCTTGTATACCGTTTTGTTCCAGATGAAATTAACAATTCTGCAGGGTTTCCATTTAGTTCTCATGACTCATTAAAAAGCTCATTAGCTTGAAGTTAATGACTCAGCAAGCTTTGCCTCCTTAAAGCTGTGAGGAGGGGGCGGAGTGGAATGAGAAGATGTCTGAGATTGTAAAACAAAATAGTTTACTGACATTGTCATTGGCTTGGTGCCATGCTCTCTCATTGCCTCATGTGGGCTGTCTGCCCTTACGGGTGCCTAAGCTCTGATACTTTATCACCTCAGATGAGATCTGATTCTGAAGTCTCCACTTCACTACGATCAGCAGAAAATGGAGCAAGCCTCCTGTTTACAGAGGCAAATCATTTACCAGCTGAACAGAAAAGACCTTTAGCACTCTCTTCCCTGCCTTCCACCGCTGTCACCCCACCTCTAGCCATAGTAGTGTTAGCACAGAGCAGATTTCATGTAACAGAACAAAAGACTGGATTCTGCTTTGTTACAGGGGTGAAAATCGGGAAATTTCATGGGGATCAAATGGCCAAAATCAGCCCAAGATGGTGCTGAGACTGTAAAGCATGCAGACTGTGAAACTGTTCCTCTTGTCTACTGCACTTTCAGAGTTCTGTGGAAGCCATTTAGTTCTGGGGTCACTACAGCCTGTTAGAGGAGATGGGCACGCTGTGTTGTCTCTCAGGATGGCTTTACAGCTGTTCTTCCTCGGGGCTGGTGTAATCTAAGACAAAAGCAAGTTAGGCGTAGACAAGTTGATTCTCCGCACAGACCTGCCTGGGGTATGAATTGGGGGAAATGTCGCAGAAGTCAGTGGAACTGGAAAGTGTAAAACTGATGTCAGATCTGAAGCAGGACGTTGCTCTCTGAGTACAGGGAGGGGAGGCATGAACTCAGTAGGACCACATGATGACCGCCTTCCCGGTGAAATCACGTTTTGGAATGTGACGGAAGTAACGGGGGGCAGCCATTTTAGCCTTGATTCTCACCAAGAAGGAGGAATTGGTTGTGAATCTGAAGGGGGAATGCAGTTTGGGTGAAAGTGATCACAAAATGATAGATTGCACGATTCTAAGGAAAGAAAGGAGTGAGAAGAGCAGAACGGGACAATGGACTTCAAAAAAGCATAAGAACAGGTGTACTGGGTCAGATCAGTGGTCCATCTAGCTCAGTGCCCTGTCTTCTGACAGCAGCCAACGTAAGATGCTTCAGAGGGAATGAACAGAACAGGCGATCATCAAATCCAATCCCCTGTCATCCACTGCTGGGTTCTGGCACACGAAGACAAAGGGTACTCAGAGCATGGGATTGCATTCCTGACCATCCTGGCTTGCATCTGATGAAGTGGGTTATAGCCCACAAAAGCTTAGGCCTGAAGAAATCTGTTAGTCTATAAGGTGCCACAGGACTCTCGTTGTTTTTGCTCTACACAGACTAACACAGCTACCCCTCTGGAAATTTCATTCTGGCTTAATAGCTGTCCTTGTTCTTCCATGAACATGTCTAGTTCTTTTTTGAACACTATTTATAGTTTTGACCTTCATCACATCACATGGCAATGAGTTCCACAGGCTGACTGTACTTTTTATTTATTTTAAACCTGCTGCCTATTACTTTCATTGGGTGACTCCTAGTTCTTGTGTTACGTGACGGAGTAAATAACATTTCCTTCTGTACTTTCTCCACACCAGTCAAGACTCTGTAGATCTCTATCATATCTCCTCTTAGTCTTCTCTTTTCCCCGATGAAATGTCCCACTCTTTTTAATCTCTCCTCATCTGGAAGCTGTTCCATACCCCTAATAATTTTTCTTGCCCTTCTCTTTACCTTTTCCAATTCTAATATACCTTTTTCGGAGCAGACTTTAACAAATTCAGAGAACTGGTCCTGTGGGAAGGAAAACTACGGGAAAAAGGAGTTCAGTAAAGCTGACAGCTTTTCAAGGAGAGAGTATTAAAGGCACACCTGCAACTTTTGGGGACATGAAGGAAAGATAGGAACAACAGAAAGACACAGTATGACTCCACGAGGAGCGATTTAATGACCTCAAAATCAAAAAGGAATCCGAAAAGAGTAGAAACCATTGACAAATTGTTAAAGGGAAAAAGAATAGCACAGGCATGTAGGGACAAAATCAGAAAGGCTAAGGCACAAAATTAGTTGCACCTAGCAAGGGACTAAAAGGCAGTAAGAATTTTTTTTAACACATTAGGAGCAAAAGAAAGACAAAGGAAATCATAGGTCCTCTACTTAGTGGGGATGGAGAGCTAATAATTGATGTCAAGATCCACAGGGCTAGCCATGTTAGTCTATTGCAGAGAAACAAACAGAGTCCTGTGGCATTTTTAAAGACTAACAGATTTATTTATCGCATGAGCTTTCGTGGGAGAAAATCCCATTTCGTCAGACGCTTTGAAGATAGGAAAGTTACAGAGTGGGAGGA
>ML685815.1:2054047-2074222 GCA_007922175.1 Pelusios castaneus | reverse complement strand
AAAGTTCATGCGATAAATAAATCTGTTAGTCTTTAAACGTGCCACAGGACTCTGTTTGTTTTTCTAATGATGGTATCAAGAAGGTTGAGGTGTTTAATATCTATTTTACTTCAGTCTTCACTAAAAAGGTTAAATTTGACCAGACGCTCACTTTATTTAATATTAACACCAAGGGAGAAAGAATGCAAGCCAGAGTAGGGAAAGAGCAGGCTAAAGAATATTTAGATAAGTTGGATATATTCAAGTCAGCGAGGCCTGATGGAATTCATCTTGGGTACTTAGGGAACTAGCTGAAGCAATCTCGGTGAAGGTGTGAGATCTGAGGACCGGAGAAGGGCAAGAATTGTACCTGTCTTTAGAAAGGAGAACAAAGATGACACATGGAGCTATAGACGAGTCAGCCTAATCTGATACCAATCAGTATGTAAGGGCATAGAGGATAATAGGGTTAAGAAATAGCAACATGAGCTTGTAGGAATCAGCCATGCCAAGCCAACCTACCGGTAAATTCCTTATTTGAGAGGACTACTGGCCTAATGGATAGGAAGGAAGCAGTAGATATGCTATATCTAAATTGAACTAAGGCTTTGACACAGTCCCACAAGAGAGTCTCATGAGGGAAATGTGGTCTAGGTGAAATTACTATAATGGAGTTGAAGAACTGGTTGAAAGACCGTACTCAAAGAGTAATTTTCAGAGAGAGAGCCATGTTAGTCTAGTTCAGCAAAACAAACAGAGTCCTGTCGCACTTTTAAAGACTAACAATTTATTTATCACATGAGCTTTCGTGAATAAAATCCCACTGTATCTGATGGATCTGACAAAGTGGGATTTTAACCGTGAAAGCTCATATGATAAATAAATTTGTTAGTCTTTAAAAGTGCCCCAGGACTCAAAGAGTAGTTATCTCTATGTCTAACTGGGAGGGCGTCTCTAGTGGGGTCCTGCAAGGGTCAGTCCTAGTTCTGGTGCTATTCAGTATTTTCATCAGTGGCTTGGAGAATGCAATGGAGAGTACATGTCTAAAATTTGCAGATGGCACCAAGCTGTGAGGGGTTGCAAGCACTTTGAAAATCAGGATTAGACTTCAAAATGACCTTGGCAAATTGGAGACTTTGGTGTAAATTCAACAAGATGAAATTCAATAAAGACAAGTGCAAAGTTTTTTGTGTAGCGAGGAAAAATCAAATGCACAGCTACAAAATGAGGAATAACTGGCTAGGTGGTAGTTCTGCTGAAAAGAACCTGGGAGTTTTAGTGGATCGCAAACTGAATACAAGTGAACAATGTGATACAGTTGCCAAAAAGGGTAATATAATTCTGGAGAGTATTAACAGGAGTGTCGTATGTAAAACAAGGGAGGTAATTGTCCTGCTTTACTCTGAGGCCTCATCTGGAGTTGTGTCCAGTTCTGGGTGCCAGACTGGGACAGATGTGGGCACATTGGAGAGTCCAGAGGAAAGCAACAAAAATGAGAAAAGATTTAGAAAATTTGCCCTGTGAGGAAAGATTAAAAACTGGGCATGTTTAAGTATGTTTAAGGCTGTTAGAAAGAGGACAGGGATCAGGTGTTCTCTATATTCGCTGAAGATAGGACAAGAAGTAATGGCCTTAATCTGCAGCAAGAGAGCTTTAGCTTGGATGTTAGGAAAGTCTTTGAGTCTAAGGGTAGTTAAATTCTGGAAGAGGCTTCCAAGGGAGGCTGAGGAAACTCCATCATTGGAGACTTTTAAGAACAGGTTGGACAAACACTTGTGGGGATGATCTAGGTTTACCTTGTCCTTCCTCAGTACATGGGGCCAGATACAATGACTTCCCAAGGTCCATTCCAGCCCTGTGTTTCTATGATTGTATGAACAAATTTGGAACCGCTCCACCCAAGAGGTTCAAGGGGCAGAACCAGATCTGAGATCTCCATTTAGACACTCCTCTTTCATTGGAATACAGCTATGGAGGATGCCAGGACATGATGGATCCTTTCTGAGCAGCAAACAGTTTTGAATAGAAGAACGTTTTCAGGGGAGAAGGTTTGTTGTGGTTCTGATTTGTCACTCTTGAAAGCATCCTATTAAATAAAGCAAGAATACTTTTAGACCAAACCTGATTCCTCATTGATGTGTAACAACAGCCTGCTATCCCAGCAAAGTTTGCCAAATAGGTCTAATGCCCCTTCATGGGTTCTGTCAGATTCTGCATCAGAAACCTTCTGTCCTCTTGGACTGGCTTGTGAAGGATCAGAGCCCTTTAGTTGGCTAAACTGAGTGGAAGAAGGTGAGCTGCCACAGACTTCAGCTGCCATTGTGTGTACAGCATGGATGGATCTGTCACATTGCCTGCCCTGCCGGCCCTGTTATGAAAGATGCCATCAAGCCAGATTGGTTCTGTTGTGTGGCTGATTTAAGGTAATGATGCAATTTTCCCACTCGGTGGCGCCAAACTATTTCAAATAAGGAGGCTGTTTGCACCCTGCTTCATGGCTTGGGAACGTTGCCCCCACAGGCTTGTTTGAAGATCATGCAAGCTCATTCCATTCCTTACTTTAAACATTCCCGGGGAGAGTGAATCTGTGCAAAGGGAAAACTCTCTGGCTTGGAATCCCACAACCCTAGGGGAGTTTTTCAACATGACCGGGCTTTGATGCATCCGATTGGTGCCATCAAGGAGAGGAAAAAGGATCCATGTGTGGTTTGGAAGTTTATAAAAAAGGAGATTTTTCAAAGGTACAAATGGGAGGAATGAAGTGCCCAAATCCCGTTGACTTGCATAGGCGGCAAGGGATTTTTGAGAAGAGTTAAACTCATCCAGTTTTAAGCTCTCTGGTGCGAGGGCTCTCCCTGCTGTGTGTACAATATCTTGTGCAATGGAGTGCCCCTCCCTGATTGGGGCCTCAGACCCCCACAACAAAGAAGCAGCAAAGTATCTCTCTCCCTTTGTGTTTCCCCAGGCATACAGTGCTGGCATATTTGGCAGCCTCAGCCGTCTGTGTACCTGCCCTGCTGTTAGTGATGCAGCTCCTGATGGGAGCTGAAAGGAGAATCTGGAGCATGATCGCTGGTTTCCTTTTGAGCACTTCTCCCTCAAAACAAACAAAGCCTTATAAAAAGCTCTTGCAGCGTGTGAACTGGCATTCTGTGTCTTCTAGAACAAAGAGGAGTGAGCAAGCAACTCACAGGGCAAATCTTTGCACTATCCAGGGCTCTGGTTCTGCTTTTCCTTGTCCCAGTGTCACAGTGGAGTTACTCCTGCTTTACACCACTAGGTGTGATCTGAATGGGCCCCATTTTCTCCCAGTTTTTTTTTTTTTTAATCCCAGAACTGAAATAAATCCAGAACAAATGCCCGCAGTTATTTCAAAGCCCCGGCTGTGAGCCTCCCTGCATCAAACTGTTCCGTTGGTGACTCCCGCCAGCCTTTCTCCATGGTGTTTCCATGCATGCATGAGGGTGTTGTCTTAGAGCGGGTTTCACTGGGGAGAAACAGATACATTGGAAATATTAAAAGAGCAATCACCGGGTCTGTTAGCACCCAGGAAATGAGATTAAGATGTCCCAGCTGTATGGTACAGGAGTGGAAAGTGGAGTTGCTAAATGGTAAATCAGTGTAAATTGCACTCCTGTTGTGGCCCCACTGCATGTCAGGTTGGTGCATCTTGCACTGTTTTGTCACCTTGGTCTGTTTTCTGATTACACCTCTTTGCTGGCACGGGTAGGGGAAGCTGTGGGAGGAATTGTGCCAGCTGTTCGGGAGTGAGTGGCCATTGCTCCAGTGCAGTGGATGCTGCAGGATATGTCCCAGTCTTCAACAAGCTAGTACTGCCGGGGAGCCAGACCAGGAGCCTTGTAAACCCTTGTACCTTTTTGAGTGGTTTGTGTTCCCGGGGGTTGAGGAGGAGCAAAACTCTCAGGGGAGTGAATGATGGAACTGATCAAGGAGCAATGCAATCGTCTGCCAAGACTCTAGACTCTGGAGTGTCTGGCAACATTCACTCCCGTGGCTCCTCCCTGGGGATCTCAGACCAAGAGGAGCTGCCCTGGTCCACTGTGGTCTCGGCAAATGGCTCTGAGCATGTCAGCAGGCAGCCAGCCTGAGCACTCGGCTCTGGTGCCCAAGGTCACCTCCAAGCACGGTGGTGGTGCCTGCCGCCCCCCAAGCATTGATTCTTTGTGAATCCGGGAGGCCATCGTGACCTCTGCTCTTCCACCCCCGGGATGACATTTGACTCAGGAAGAGCACTTTGCCGTCACTTTTCAGTGCAGCTCATGGAGATCAGATGCCACTTCTTCCATCAGCCAGGATCTCGTTATCTTGGGGATGCAGCTAGTAAATGGGAAAATTTGTATTCATTCCATAGCAGCTAGACGGAGAGTAAGCTCTGTCCTCTCAGATCCTCATCGGAGAGCGTGTTCTGCAGCATCAGCAGTCTAAAAATACCCACCATTAGCATGCTTGACACATTAGCCTCCAGCAAAGAGCTGGGCAGCAGGAGGGAAGTGAGGGGACAGGGATCTCAAAGATGCTTTATCACCCCGTGCAAAGCATCTGACAACAGCCCACCTTCATGGAACTTTACAATCAACCAGCTGGTTTATTTGCATATAAAATTGCATCGTCCCAGTTTCCACAACAGTTGTAACCAGCTGGGCATGTGGCACATTCCAGGGTCCCGTTCCTCCAGGAATACGTGACCAAGGAGCAGGAGATGTTGGGGATGGCTTGTGGGGTTGGTCCCAGCCATTGCTGGTGCCTGTGCTGCGTGCCAGTGGTCGCTCCCAGAGCCTGTGGTTCCAACGATGTCAATTTGGGGGTTCAAGAGTAAAGTCAGCAGAGTTAGGGCCGAGTCCTGATTTGGGGACTTCAGGGCTACAGCAAGAATTCCAGGTGCTCTGCACCCAAATTCACCAATGCCCAGTCCTTGTGGCTCGAGCGAGAACTGGCAAGCTCAACCTTGGAAGTCTCATCACCAAAAAGCAAACAGAGAGACACAGCACGTGTTACTAGTGTCATAAAAATCTCATGGCGTCTAAGCCAGCCTCCTGACTTGGGGAGGGCCCAAATCATGGCTTTTGAAGCTGGGAATACTGGGAAAGGGGCCCTGCCCTGTTGCAGAGATGAAGTCCGTGGCCCCTGACATGACATGTGCTCACTCGTGGGTGGGTGACAGTATCCAGGCCTGCCACAGGCTGGTTGATTTCCACCTTTGACTCAGGGTGCTGCAAAAATCAGCTGTTTCATTTTCCTCTCTCTTCCTCTTTTAACCCTAGTTTCCTTATGCCGCCCCACCCCCCCAGGAGCCGGTGAAGACGCTGAGGAGTTTAATCAACATCCGCAAGGACACTCTGCGCCTGGTCAAGTAAGTCCCTGTTTGCAGGGGTGGGAGCTTGCATGGTCTGGCTGGGAGCCCTGCTCCAATGCGGCATCATGATGGCTGAACCAGCTGGGCGCCTGCATCGGCTGAGCATGCGGAATCCACCGCAAAGTAATATCTCAAACCACCTCCAGAGGGAACTCTGCACCTACCCATGTATCTGGGTTAAAGCTGGGCTGGTTGGGAGGGGATCTGGGATTGCAGGGAAGAGATCTAGCAGGACTGAACCCTGAATGGAAGGAGTACGGGGTTCACAGAATCACATCTGGTTGGCAAGGGAAAGTCCGTGAGTCACTGCGGGAGTGGAAGAGACAGCTCCCCTTGAGCATGGTGCGCCAAGAGCTGGCATGTCAGTGAGACTAACCACGTTCTTAGTGAAGCTCCTGCGGATGAATGGCGGTGCCACGAGGCGGCACACTGCGGAGATGCTCCGTAATGCCTGTTATTAGACAGATGGCTGGCCTCTTGGGTTTTCACCTTCCCAGCTGATCTGCGGGGTCATTCGAGGTGACAGCTAATCCCGCTCCCTCCGCCAGGGCTGGAACCAGCTATTTGAAGCCAAATGAAATGCAGCAGTGCAGAGTTCTGGCCCAGAGGGGAGCAGTGACCTAGAAAAATCCAGTGCAGGCAATGCAGCAGGGGGTTGCAGACCAGCCGCTCTCTCGCTAACCTTCTTCCCTTTCTGGTGGCACACTGCAAACCTTGCCCGTCTCTCCCCGCCTCTCCAATTTAACCCCCCCCTTCCTTCCTTTCGGGCCAGGATTCCTAAGCAGGAGGGAATTGTGCAGAAATCTGTGTATGCCATTGCCCTTTGCAAATGAGTAGCTAGTGGTTTGAACCCCACTAACGCACACCATCATCTGTTCCTGCAGGGGACTGCACGTGACACTGTGAGCATTCAATGCCACCTTGTGTGTCTTCGAGTGCTTAGAGATCCTCAGAGGGCTGACAAGTGGGAGTGGGAATTGGTTATTTGGTTCCATGTAGTGCAGACCTGGGCCCTGGCTGCCCCATTCGTATCTCCCCGCCCCTCTGCTCGCTCACACGTCTCTTACTTTCTCCCTAGAACCGTGGCCATGTAGCAGCCAGGTTTGAGGCTGGTTGCCGGTGTGACCTCCACGACTGCCAGGAGGGAGGCTGGTTTGAATACACTTGGGCAGTGGCTTACCCCGGGGACTCTGGGACTGCATAGTGCAGATGTGGGTGCCTGGCCAGGAGAGTCTGTCAAAGGGGAGCTGCTGCTCATTTATTTATTTTTTTTAAATATATAGAGAGAAGAGTTTAGGTTCAAAATTAGGGGAAGGTTTTGAACCATCAAGGGAGCGCAGGTCTGGAGCAGCCCTCCCTGGGGAGCAGTGGGGGCAAAAAGACCCCTTAACTAGCTTTAAGACTGAGTTGGAGAAGTTTATGGAGGGGATGGTCGGCTGGGACTGCCTATGCTGGCATGTAGCCCATCAGAGACTGCCTGTATCAAAAATCCCCAAGAGCAGCACACTAGGGAGGGAGCGCTCTGAGTCACCACAGAGCATTCTTTCCCAGGTGCCTGGCTGGCGGGTCCTGACCACATGCTCAGGGTCTCAGTGATCGCCACATACGGGGTCAGGAAGGAATTTTTCCCCGGGTCAGATTGGCAGAGACCCTAAGGGGTTTTCTCCTTCCTCTGCAGGTTTAAACTAGCATCAGGGGCAGATTCTCTGTCACTGGAATTCTTTAAACCACAATTTGATGACTTCAGCCAGAGGAGAGGGGTCTGTTACGGGCCTGGGGGATGAGCGTCTATGGCCTGCCATTTGCACAGCGATCCTTTCTGCCCTCGAGTCTATCAGGGCAGCGTCTTTACTCTTGCAGACCTCCCAATGTTCCAAGCGGGACGTCCCCTCCTGGGTTTTCTGCCTCCCCATCCCAGCCTGGTCCCCCATGCAGGCGCTCACCCCGACTCCCTACCCAGTGCCAGACAAGCAGAGCTTCAGCTGGGCTGCTGCAGGTTCTGCCGTGGGAGCCAGTCCCGTGGCACAGAAGAGCAGTGCATACCTGAGTGGACAGTGGGCCAGCCAGTCCGGCTCGTGGCCTTGCTCCTGTCATGCTGGAGGGTTGCATCTCCAACGCCCACTGTGCAGAGGGCCTGCACGGGCCCAGGAGGAAATTTAAAGACTGGTGAACCTGCTGCCCTTCACGTCACCGAGGCTCAGCTTAAAGTTTAAGCTGACAAGGATAGTGCCGAAAATGTTCTGCTTCGACCAGGCCGTAAACTTGGGGGATCAAAGCGGGACAATCCTGCGGAGCGTGTGACTTCTGAAAAGCAGGATGGAGATGGGTTAAAACGGTGAAACTGACGCTTGACGCCATCAGATTCTTGTGTCTTCCAAACTCCCCTTTTTTATTCTCCGCTCAAATCCTTCAGATTCTCAGAGCGCACAAGTCACCCATGCAGATTGTTCAGCAGACAAAGGGAGTTCTGTGACACTTGGCATCCTGTCCATCGCATTTCTGGCATCTGCTGGATTATGTGGCATTTGCTGTTGCCATTGTCGTTATTTTTCCAGATGGCTTCATTACAAGGATGGGAATAAAGTCTAGTGGTTAAAACAGAGGAGAAGGGGTGAGACTTGGGTTCTGCCACTGACTCATTATGTGGCCCTGGGCAAGTCACTTATCCTCTGAGCACCTCAGTTTTGTTGTCTGTTGAATGATGATATTTATCTACCACACTGAGGCACTGAGAGGCTTAATCCATTGGTGTTTGGCTGGTTCTTTAAGATCTGAGGCCGAAAGGTGCTCTAGAGAGCTCAGAAGGGTGACTGCACTTTGTCAATTGATTCTCAGAATGGTGACCAAGTTAATGTTCATATACCTCTGGCTTTGGACCGCGTAACTGATCCAAAGCCATTGCACAGGGGGAAAAGGTAGTCACCTCTAAACTGGCCTCAGTTGCTCCCCAGGCTATATTTCAAATCTCAGCTCAAGAATGTTTGAAGCTCTTTGGACAGTGTGGAGTTTGGCACGAACCTCGGATATAAATGCTGTCTGGTGTCTTAAGAATACTCTTTCTCTCCTGCCGTGTACATTCACCTGTTCATTTGCTGACTGCTTCCCGCACGGCTCCCTTTTACATCTCTGGTTGGCCCAGCTCCTCGGATAACTTTCCTCCCCACTGCACAGAGGCAGAGCTGAGCTCGCTCCTTGGATCGGAAAGGGGTTTCATTCCAACACAATGCTGGCATTTCTAGTATGGGCTCCAGACTGGGCAGACAATACCCACGCAGGCGAAACAGGCCAGACAAATCCAGTGTGTTGCCCTTTCACCCCCAAACAGTGCAACGCAACCATTCCCCTGGTGACATTGGGCTGGTGCGTGATCTCATTTACATTGATGCACGTCTTGAGTAACTCTGATTTTACTTCAGATTTACATCGAGGTGACTAAGATCAGAGTCTTGCCCATGGCAGCTTCTCTCTGTGTTAGAAATGTCTCCCAGTCATCATAGGGCCTCACAATCTTTAGTGGATTTATCCTCCCAGCGCCCTGGGGGGCCAGGCAGTGCTGTTACGGCTGATTTTTCAGAGGAGATGGGTTAACAGTGAGGCTACAGGGATCACCCCAGGTCACACAGGAAGTCTGTGCTTCGCTATCCATCCACCTTCCTTTATTGTCCTCTGTGCTTAGCAGAATGGGAAGACAATCACAGCCTCAAACTTTCATTAATAAGGAGGAGTCGCCCTTCCTTATCCCTAGGTCCGTGAGCCTCCTTTGTAGAAGGCATCATGTTATAGGGCACCATCAGCCATCGATCTCTTACTTCTATCGGGGCGCTCTTTGTTAAAGTTGCTGACATGCTGGAGTGGGTCTCCTAGAAATTGCCTGCTCTGGCTTGAAAGATTCCAGCTCTTTGCTCTCCATGGGGCTTCCACATAGGACCCTTATACCTTTGGATCCAGACCAAAGCTCAGAAGAGCCTTGGATTTGAAGCTGGCTTCTTCCCCTTGCTGGCTGGGACACATCAGCCCTCACACTGGATGCGGGGTGGGGATGGGACGGGATGGAACCAGATTCTTGTTGGCGGTTGGTTGGGTTGATGCCATCTCTCGCAATGATTCCCCGGTTGTTATACAGTGCTGGAGACCACTTCATCCCCACCCCAACCCTTTTGTTGCTGGTTCTGCTCTGCTAGCATGTGGCTGGGATTTGTTACTCGGCTAGTGCCTGTCCTTGGAGGTAGCTTGTGGTGGCTCCGTCACTTACTGGCTTTCCCAGATTGGAGGGAGAGGGATGGAAGCACTAGCTTTTCCCCACAGTGGGAACTTTGTGCCCCCGAGCCCTTCACAAGGGGATGGTCTGTAGGGGGAGTCTGGATACAGGGTAAGTTCTGTCTCCCTCTCTGATTTGCCAGGTGTACAGAAGAAGTGAAGGCCCCTGGCGAGGAAGTCAGCAAAGCCAAGGTCCGCTACAACGTGGAATTCACCTTTGACACCGACGCACGGGTGGCCATCACCATTTATTACCAGGCTACTGAAGAATTCCAGAACGGAGTAGCCAGGTGAGGAGGGTGCGGGAGGGGCAGAGGGAGGCTCCATAAACCAGAGCGGCTGAAGAAAGGCCCGTCCTCCTCTCGGCCCTTGGCCAGTAGGGCTTCCACTCTAGCCAGGCCTGAGCACAGCTCCCCTTCTGTTACTGTGTGGGAGATTATCGCTCCAGGCAGTGAGACGCCCCAGCTCTGCTGGAGGTGGTTCCCAGGACAGCTGGTTCTGTTTCGCTGAAGATAGAGGGGGATTCCATCTAATGTGGAGGGGGCCACGTGTTGATCTTTCACCATCCTGCATAGGTGGCAGGGCACCCAAAGGTGCCTGAAATACCCTGGACCCTTGCAGGGTTCCCAGCCATCAGCCACCCCCAACAGGTGTTGGGATCAAGCCCACATCTCCCACAGAAGACCTGGGAGTAGAGCCCCGCAAATCCGCAGATATCCACATCCGCGGATACAATGTGGATATCTGCAAACCATTTCTTGCAGATGCAGATTGGATACGGATCCATGTATTTTTATCTGTGCAGGGCTAGAGCCCTGCAAATACGCAGATATCCATGGGTATCCGCATCCGCGGCTACAACGCGGATATCCGCAGACCATTTCTTGCAGATGCAGATCGGATACAGATCTACATATTTGTATCCATGCGGGGCTCTACCTGGGAGGAGACAGCTTCTATCTGTCTTGTGTCTTTGGAGCTCAGCTTACTGGGTGAGCAGATGTGCTATGGTAAGGCCCAACCAGGCCACTAACCCTGTTGCCTTTTGCTCAGCAGTTACCTCCCCAAAGACAACAGCTGGCAGTCAGAGACGGTCCATTACAAACGAGGGGTGTGTCAGCAGTTCTGTGTCCCTTCCCACACTGTTGATCCTTCAGAGTGGGCAGAAGAGGAGGTAAGCCAGGCCGGCGCAAAGCCATGAGATGGTGGTTTGGAAGGTCTTTCCGGTGCTCACTGGTTTGGAATAGTTCCTGGGCCATCTCAGGAGAGTGCACACGGGACATGGGCAGCTGTGGCGTGCCGGGATCCAGCCCAAGGCTCATCATTGCAGTGAGGCAAGGAGGAATCTGGAAAGCCAGCCACAAAATCCTGAGGGACCAATGGTAGTGATGAACCAGTGGCTGAGACTCGTGTACGAATAGCATTGATTTAAAACAGACAAGCTAAAGCAGGGTCATGTGAAGCACTTCCATTCTACTGAAACCTGGGCAGATAAGTAGAGCGTTCTCCAAAGCATTGAGAACTACGTGGCTTTTGCCCCATTAGAGTCTGAAGCCGGGATTGTGCATCCTCCCTTTGTTTTCAGCATAGCTATCATCTGGTTTCGGAGGGAGAAACTGTTGCTTGTGTGGCATCTTCATTACTTCGTTTGCAACCATGGCAAGTCCGTTCTGTATGACCCTCTGCTAAGATCTTTGTGGATGAGTTGTCCTTTTGATCCGCTCAGGATACCACACCGTCCATCCAACATCCTCTGTTCATCCCTTACATTCTTCTGCCATTGACTTTCCCTTCCAGTGCCTGCGAACACTGCGAATGCATTGGTGGGCACATTGCCAACAGATCAAGGGAAGTTTGGTGCCGGTAAGGCCTCATTTGGAGTATTATGTCCAGTTTTGGGCCCCCGTCTGCATAAAGGATGTGGACAAATTGGACAGAGTCTAAAGGAGGGCAACAAAAATGATGAGGGGGCTGGAGCACAAGACTTATGAGGAGAGGCTGAGGGAACTAGGCTTGTTTGATCTGCAGAAGAGAAGAGTGTTGGGGGGATTTGTTAGCGGCCTTCAACTCCCTGAAAGGAAGTTCCAAAGGTGATGAAACTAATGATGATCTTCTCAGTGGTAGCAGAGGACAGAACTTGAAACAATGGTCTCAAGTTGCAGTGGGGGAGGTTTAGGTTGAATATTAGGGAAAACGTTTTCCCTAGGCGTGTGGTGAAGCACTGAAATGCGTAAGCTAGGGAGATGGTGGAATCTTCATCCTTAGTGGTTTTTAAGGTGTGGCTTGACAAAGCCCTGGCTGGGATGATTTAGTTGGGGTCAATCCTGCTTTGAGCAGGGGGTTGGGCTAGATGACCTCCCGAGGTCTCTACAACCCTAATTGACTATGATTTTATGACATGTGGCCTGCTGAACCTCTTAAAATGTGCCCTACAAATCAAATATTTCTTTTCACAAGATCTCTGGCTAGCATTTTCTGGGTTCCTAGCATCTTCAATGCTTTCTGTTAGTTACATTATGTATCTGTGACATTTTCATAATTCTATAACATCACCACTGGAAGGCTTGTAGGTTCTTTATTATCTGTCAATGTTTCAGAGCATCATTTAACACAGACCAGATGCAAGTTTTTAGGAGTCCGAATTCAGTCTTCAGATTTATGTTCCTCCTCATCTGATATTTATTTTTCCACAACTCCTCTTCTACTCTTGCTATTCAGATGCTAACTTCAGTAACCAATCTTCCACCCTCTGTAATGATTCCTAAATAGCAATAATTTCTTACTTGCTGTACAACTGTGTCATTCACTCGAATCTTGCATGTTTTTCCAGAATCCTTACAAATGAGCCTCGTTCTGTCTTGTCCACATTCACTGCTACAGACCATATTCTTCATCCCATTATATATAATCTCCACTAACTTCATCAGGTTTTCTTCTGAATCAACCACCAGCAGTATGTTATTTATCTGTTCTCCTTCTATTTCTTAGATTAAGTTGATTAATACTCACTGTAAATGTTGAATAAAGTTGATGACAACCCTATCTCACGCTCCTCTTGATCTCTACTAGCTTTTCATTTTCATTTCCCATTATAATTGCCATCTGACTCCAGTATCATTGTTTTATTAACCGGAGTTCACATCCATCAATCCCTATAAAGCTTAACATATTGAGCAATTTGTCACATGCTTTTTGGAAGTCAGTAAAAGAAAAATATACTGTTTCTTCCATCAGCTTCATGTTCTAATGGTGTTTATCATGGTCTTTCCACATTTGAAAGCATATTTCCTTTTCTTATTTCCTTATGAGTCTTTCCTTGTGTTTGGTCTTGAACAACTCACAAAAGTATTTTAGAGGCAATCAACACGAGGCTGACTGTTCTGTAGTCTTTACAATCCAATAGTGTTGGTCTTTTTGGGAATTTGGATACACAGTGATGTTGTCAAGACTTCTGGCAATTCTCCTGTCTCAGACATATTCTTGATTCTCTCTGACAGAGCTTTCAAGACTTCATCTTCTACACTTTTTAACAATTCAGCCAATATTCCATCCCAGCCTCATGCTTTTCCATGTGAAAGTCTTTTCTTCATCCGTTATTGACATATAGTCCTAGTTAGCTCTAAAATGGAAGAAGCCTGGACCAAAACACAGAGGAAATTGGCAAGGGTCAACCAACAAGATTCCAAGAAACCTGGGCCCTAGAGTGTTGGGAAACATAAGCTTCTTCATTATACATAAATACACCGGGGGGAATAAATATCAGGGAGGGAGAGGAATTATTTGAGTACAGTGCCAATGTGTACACAAGAACAAAGGGATATAAATTGTCCATCAGGAAATGTAGACTTGAAATTAGATGCAGGTTTCTAACCACCAGAGGAGTGAAGTTCTGGAATAGTCTACCATGAGGAGCTATGGGGGCAAAAACCCAGCTGGCTTCAAAACTGAGTTTGATAAATTCATGGAAGGGATGATATGATGGGACGACCTCATTTGGCAATTTACCGATTTTTGCCTGCTGGTGGTGGATATGCCAATGACCTGAGATGGGACGTTTGATGGGGTGGGTTCTGGGTTATTACAGAGAATTCTTTCTTGGGGGTCTGGCTTGTGAGTCTTGTTTAACTGATTGCCATATTTGGGGTCGGGAAGGAATATGCCCCCAGGGCAGATTGGCAAAGACTCTAGCGGTTTTTCACCTTCCTTTGTTGCATGGGGCAGAGTTCACTTGCTAGTGAATTCTCTGTACCATAAAGTCTTCAAACCATGATTTGAGGACTTTAATAACTCAGGTTAGAGGTTTATTACAGGAGAGGGTCGGTGAGATTCTGTGGCCTGCGTTGTGTAGGGGATCAGACTAGATGATCATATTGATCCCTTCTGGCCTTAGAAAGTCTGAGTTTATGAAGCTCAAAAACACACTGTGAAAAATAAGGTACCTTTGCCAATGTATGTAACTGAAAGTATTCCAAGTATCAGCAACTGTGCCCCATAAAGGGGAGAGCAGGATGTACTCTGGTGGTGGGCTCCTGTATTTCTCATCCTGCTGCATGTCAGAGCCTAGATCAGTGGTCTTCAACCTGGGCGATACCACCCACTAGTGGGCATTTTGTGATTTTTGGTGGGCGCTACAAAAATGAAGGAAGGAGATAATGGCTATGCTCATCCAGCTGTAATTTATAAAAAGTTTGTGTGAATAATGAATGAATATGAATAAATTTTGTTTGAATGAAATTTGTTTGATATCCTATTTAAAATATCTGAGTTTAAAATATAAATAAATTAAAAATTATAATTAACGATTAACAGTACAACAATGTAACAATTTAAAGACCGTGGCAATTTATAAAAAGTAACAATTTATGTAGGTGGGCGGTAAACTTATTGCAAATATGAAAATATTGAAAAACTGGGCACTGATCCAAAAAAGGTTGAAGACCACTGGCCTAGATGCTACAGTGTCTGGTGCTAGAGGCCTAAGAGAGGACTTTTAACTTCTTTCCTCTTATGCACCAGAAAAGTAACATGATCTGGTACATTCTGTCCCTGGTGAGTTGTTAGAATATCATGGGGAGTGGGAAGGGGCTAATCAGGCCAGCCTGGGGTTAACTAAACTGGCTTGCCTGATTAAGCAATGGCTGGTTTCTGGTGGCAATGAAGTTGCATTGAGCTGCTGAGAAACTTCAGTGCTGCTTCTGAAATATCCCGGTTCGGGGAAGTACCAGGACGTAACTGCATCATGGCAGCCTGACAGTCTGAACAACTGACGGCAGCGAGTTGCTTATTTCTGTGCGTCAGTTTCCTGCACCTTCGCTGAAGAAAAACGCTGAAGGATGCGTTTGCTGTAACGGGCCAGACCCATCCCTCGTGGGTGTAAATCGACGTAGCGCCATTTGCATCACTGATCCTGCTCCCCCAGCTGGCCTCAATTGGTGTCGCTCCACTGACGTCAGTGGGGTCGCATTGATTTATACCAGGTGGGCTCAGACTCAGTGACTGTCCTATTAATTGTTTGTCTCCCTCTCTCTCTCTCTCTCTCTCTCTGTCTCTCCCCAGCTGGGCTTTGACCTGGACCGAGAGGTGTATCCCATGGTGGTGCATGCTGTTGTGGATGAAGGAGATGGTAAGGACAGACCCTGGGGATTACAGGGTTTGTTTCGCTAACTGAGCGGGGATGTGGGGGAACCAGGGTGTGGGTTACCAAAGGACACATCTTCCGTTGCATCTGCAACTCCCCCCTCGCTCCAAATGATGCTCGGTTCAACAGTATTCCCCAGGGGAGGACAAGAGTTTTCAACAAGCCAACTCTGCAGGCCGGGGTAGATGTCAGCCAGTTCCTGAGAGTATGCATAGACGCCAGTGGCTAAGAGAAAGGCTCTTGCTCGAATACTTGGAACCCAAGACAGAAGAGCAGTTCCTACAAAGAGCCCTTGGGCAGAATTCCTTGTGAACTTTCTAGTTCGCGATATGAAATGATTTGGCTCATTCTAAGATCATTCTTGGCTACAATCTATTGAGGGTCAGCATGGATTCGGGAACTGGGAGCCAGGAATTCCTGAATTCTAACTCCGCTGCTGCTGACCCCAGTCATCAATGTCTTTGTGCCTCAGTTTCCGCACCACAGAGGTAGAGATACCACCTCCTCGGGGAGCTGTGAGGAGTGGCCAGTTGGAAGCTGGATGCTGCTTTAAAATGCTGCCCGTTCTTTGTTGCGGTTTTGCCATTGGGTTTCTGGATGATCCTGTGTCTGGAATGTGGGAAATAGCCTGATTCTAATAAGGCCTCAGGGCAAATTAATTGCAGTCCATGAAGTGCCCCCAGTGATGAGTTCGGCACACAGCCTTTCTGTTACATCCCTGTGCATTCTCGTTGCAGATTTGCAATAGCGCCACCATTCTATGGGGAGCAGGGAGTCTGTGTTGCAATCGTCTCAGACCCACGTTGGGCCTTTTGATGTTACTCCTAGTCCAGAGCTGCTGGGCAGCAGCAGCATCTTGCAGCTTTTTTGGGGGCATCTACAAAACTATTTCCCCCCAGACAGAGAGAAAATACTTCACACAGCAGCTGCACTCTCTAAGGGACAGGGGCTAGGAGACGAACACCCACACGCTAACCTATAGCAATCCCCTGCCTCCAGTCTATAGGAGTTAGAGAAGAAACAGACCAGGACCTCCCAGTCCCAACAGGCTTTGAGGTGGGGAAAACGTGTCATCTTCCCTGTATCCACACGTAACAGCCTTCCTCCCTCTGCCCTTGCAGTGCCCAGCAGGCAGTGGTCTTGCCCTAGATCAGCTGCTGTCCCACTCCTGCAATGAAAGCTGGGGCATTGTGACCCAGATTCCCAACTGTGGGACATCCCTTTTCCCTCTCAGCCCTGCCCCTTTTGTGTCTTGCAGAGCATCTCGGCCACTGCCATGTATTGCTGGCGACATTTGAGAAGGTGAGCGTTGAGTCTTCATCAGGTCCCTGTACGGTACAGTCTGGCTTTCCTTTCCAGCAGAGGGTTCCCATTTAACCCTTTCCTCCCAGAATGGATGGGACAACAGCACATATGGGACAAACTGCCAGACCTGGAAAACAAAAGGCAGGCACCTAACTTTGGCTGTAATCCCATATAGCAAAAAATGACCTAACTTTTTATGTGTCAAGTACCTCTGAATATCTAGACTGTTTGCTTACTATTTGCCTGAAGACTGAAGAAAGAGTTTAACTTAACACACTCTATAGTTGGAAAGTTTCAGCCACAAAGCATCTGATGAACTGGGATTTTCTCCCACAAAAGCTCATGCGATAAATAAATTCATTAGTCTTTAAAAGTGCCACAGGACTCCTTGTTTGTTTTTGGAATATGTCTAGGTGGTTAGCTATAGACAGAATTGGATTTTTATTTTTTGGTTTATAGTTTTGACAGATAATATCCACATTTGTTTGTAAGCGTTATTTCAGTTTTTCTCAATTTAAATGTTCACAGTTGTGCAAAACGATTGGTTGAAGCATTTTTGGCTATTTACATTTTCATGATTGCATGGAGTTTGGGGGGGGGGGGGAGTGACAGACAATGGATGTCTCAGACAATGGTTATTTAATTACAGTGGATATTGACATTCAAAAAAGTAAAGCTTTACAACCGTTCAAACACAAATTGTCAGCATCACTTATATAAAGTAAATAGCTTTAAATCAAATAAATTCTCAAGTAGAATTTTTCTTCCCTTGCCTCTCTGAACATTTCTGTCATTAGCCATGGCAACGTTTTTTCATCAGTTGGCACGTGTGCAGTGAAATCGACATTTACTGATACCCTAATCCCCCAAGCCTAGCTATAGATATCGCAATAGACAGCATGGGACAGACACGTGACAGCTCCCTTCCTTCCCCCGATGTCTATGGTTGCTTTGGATTAACTTGGAGCACAATTTCCTTGTTTCCAGCATGCAGATGGTAGCTTTTGCGTGAAGCCCCTCAAGCAGAAACAAGTGGTAAGTGGCTGTGGGGTTGGGACCAGCTAGCACTGACCTAGTCCTGGGGGATGAGGAACCATGGCTTCCTGGTGGTGGATGTGAGCAGGGCTGGTGGCCCAGACAAGAGCTGGAATCCAGCAAGGATTGTGGGTCTCTTAGAATCACTAGGTGCAATGAGATGTTCCTTTTGTAGCATGGGGGTGACATGCATAGAGACAGCCTCCTTCCAGTGTAGGGCTCTGGGGTGGTGAGGGGATCCTCGCCACTTGGTGAGGAACAGAGAGGCTTAGAAAGAGACCTTCCCAACCAGGGTATCTGAAATGAGCTTGTGTGATGGCACCCAGTGTAACTCTCAATCACCCATGTGACTTCCCCGTCTCACCGGTTTGCAGGTGGATGGAGTGAGCTACCTCCTTCAGGAGATCTACGGGATTGAGAACAAATACAATACACAAGACTCCAAGGTAAAGGGTACCTCCCCCAGGGTGAGGGGTGCCCTGCCATTCCAGCCTTGAATTCCCCACACAGCCCTGGTCAGCAGTTCCAGCCGCAATCCCAGGCTTCTTCCATCTTCGCAACACTCCAGATTCCCAGTCACCCTCTTCCTGGTCTACTCCAGAGAACCCCTTGCTGCCTCTTCCACCCCATAAATGCTAGGGTGAGCTCTCCAAGCTCCTGCTCACTAAGGATTCAAGCCAAGGCCCCTGGAGATAAAAAGCCCAAGTACTGACCCACTTTTGCACAGGCCTTCCTGTTAAATTGTCTTTCTGTAGGGCTGCAGTGACCCTACAGGATGAATCCTTGCCCGCCAAGGGCCCTAGCTGCCCTGGAGCTGGTTCAGTGCTGGTTTGGTGGGAGCTGCACAGGGATGCCTCAGGCCTAGCTCCTCAGGGATGGGTGGGCCAGTTGCCCCATGTCTCTGCAGATCCATGAGCCATTGACCTCTGCGGTACAGGAGCAGTCAGGGCTACTGCAGGCTCCCATTGCAATGGTAGCCACTCCAGGGGCCCTGGAGCTGGTTCAGTGCTGGTTTGGTGGGAGCTGCACAAGGATGCCTCAGGCCTAGCTCCTCAGGGATGGGTGGGCCAGTTGCCCCATGTCTCTGCAGATCCATGAGCCATTGACCTCTGTGGTACAGGAGCAGTCAGGGCTACTGCAGGCTCCCATTGCAATGGTAGCCACTCCAGGGGCCAGTCTTTCTGCCCCTGTGCCCCTTCAAAACCCCGCTGTGCCCAGCTTCATGGCTGCAGTTCAGTGGGAGAGGATAGAGAGGCTGAGTCTGTCCCGTGGATCGTTCTCTCTTCCTGACCAGGTGGCCGAGGACGAAGTGAGCGATAACAGTGCCGAGTGCGTCGTTTGCCTCTCGGACGTCCGGGATACTTTGATTCTTCCCTGCCGCCACCTTTGCCTCTGTAACACCTGTGCGGACACGCTGCGTTACCAAGCCAACAACTGCCCCATCTGCAGACTACGTAAGGCTCAGGGGCTCTTTTAGTGTCCTGTGGTGGAAGAGGATTGAGTCCTGTGGGGGGGGAGTGGGGGGGGCGGAGCATGTTCTACACTTTGAGTTCAAACAAGTCAAAACTCTTGGATTCACCCAAACTGCTCATGTGTTCGGTTTGGCTGGCACTCGCCTTTCCTAGGGAATGAGGGCAGGGGCTCCTAGCTAGTGAATGTGAGCTGGGCTGGCCTGGGATAAGGGCTTGAATCTAGGAAGGTTTGGAGGCGTATCGCTGGTGCAGTGAGACAGACATCTTCATATGGCTGCTGTTAAAGGTTGCTCCATGCAGCAATCTTTTCAATCCTAATTTTTACAGCAGCATTCCTAATTTCAGTTCAAGAAATTTGGCACCTGCCTTGGTTTCTTTCTTTTTTTCCTCAAAAGTTTATGAAATGAGGTTTTTGCATTGATTTAATAAAATACCCAAATGAAATATTTTTTTTGCAAATTCTGGGGCAAAAAACTTTGTCTGACCAAAATTTCAAAGGTCAGATTTTTGATAATTAGTGCTTGAGTATAGGAGTGTTCCTGCTTGAAAATATGAGGGAGTCGTATTTTTTTTCACCAAAGGCAGCTGTCTTTTTAAGGTAGAAAAACTGAAATTTTGCAGGTTTTACACAAAATGAGTGACATTGGAAAAAAATTATGAAAACCCCCAAACTTGGATAAATCGAAAGCCTCCAAATCCATTGTGTGGGTTTTGTATGGCTTTGACTTGTGGGGAACAGAAGAAACAAAACTCCTGTCCTGTGAAAATAAGCAGTTTTCTCCTTGGTTGTTTGGGTCTCCTGCTTGCTATATTAGAAATGGGTTTTTTCTTAATCCTTTTCCCCCCCCTTGGCTCCCCAGCATTCCGGGCCTTGCTTCAGATCCGAGCCATGAGGAAAAAACTCGGCCCCCTCTCTCCAACCAGCTTCAGCCCAATCATTGCCTCCCAAATATCCGATTCTGAGGAGCACTCGGTTAGTATTGACCACAGACAAGGCTGTCCCTAAGAGGGTGCGGGGCCCAGGATAAACCACATTGTATGGACCCCCCCCCTTCTCTCTCTGTCTCTCACACACACACACACACACACACACACACACACACACACACACACAC
>ML685815.1:1999865-2054037 GCA_007922175.1 Pelusios castaneus | reverse complement strand
CACACACACACACACACACACACACACACACACACACACACACACACACAGAGTAGAGTCATTGGGATGCAAAATGATCGTCCAGGAAGAGGAATTCCGTCCTCTTTCAGGCCTGACATTGTGGGGTGCTGAACTCCTGGATCCAGGAGCATGCCAGAGCTGCATATGGTGGGGAGTCCCAGGCTGGAGTAAGCAGGGACTGTGTAGCTCAGGATGTCAGACCTGAGGTGAGCCGCAGGACTAGCATAGCAGGGGTCAAGGTGCACTGGCAGAGTCGTGTGGTGGGAGTTTACCGAGGCTTCCCTCCAGTCAGTGGGATCGCCCCCATGCAATGCTGGCCACCAACCCTGCTTTGCAATGAACTGCCCTGCCGAGAGCCGAAGGTGCATTTATGTTGCAAATTGTGGGCCGTTGCCTGCTCATTCCCAGACCTGTCTCTGCTCCCGGCAGTCTTCTGAGAACATCCCTCCTGGCTATGAGGTGGTCTCTCTTCTGGAAGCTCTCAATGGGCCCCTCACTCCGTCCCCGGCGGCCCTTCCGCTGCGCATGCTGGGGGACAGCCACGGCTCGGGGATGCTGCCGACATATGGCAGTGACGGCCACCTGCCTCCTGTCAGGACGCTCTCACCCCTCGACCGCTTGTCCGACTGCAGCAGCCAAGGGCACAAACTCAAGAAGAGCCTGTCAAAGTAAGTCACCCGTCGCCGCCTTTCCCTTCTGCGCGTTAACAGCGGGTGCCACATCAGGCCCCGTGGCCTCGCCCTGCTGGGTCGTATCGGTCCTGTGCTGCTTCCAGAGTGGTCCAGCCTAGCACGTTTGAGGAGAAACGCTCCCTCCATGTCACCCCAGACGGCTGTGGCATCCCAGATCTCCAGGGAATTGTTGGCACTTAGCAAAAATGCAGCAGATGGATGAATGTGCCGACACCAAGGACCCTCAGTGATTGCTAAATGCTGAGTCCTGCCAGGTGTCAAATCCTCAGCTGCTGTTTGAATTCAGCTGGGGTGAGGCAGCACCCAATGATTCCAAAAGAACAGCTTTGGATTTAACTGGGGGCAGATTTTTGAGCCAGAAGCGAAGGGAGGAGGGCTCCTTGCAGAGAACAGGGCAAAGGAAAAGACGCTCATTTCACTTATCCTTGTAAATATTACTTTCCACCTGGCTCTTCTGTCTGGCATAAAGGTGCCCCACTGACCTGGTATGGGTCAGGGCTACAAGGGGTTAACATCCCTGCCACATGACAGCAGCAGCTCCTGTTGCACCCTAAGCTGGTTGCTCTGTTTCTGGCTAGTGGAGGCAAGTAGTTGCCACTCCTGTAACAATGGGTTCTTGGGCAGGGCTGTAATGAGCTGCATTTACTCATGCTATTGAAATCATTGGTGCTGTCCTAAGTGAACCAGAAGCCCCTTTCCCCTCCTTCCTAGGTCGTTGTCCCAGACTTCCTCTGTCCTGCCCGAAGAAGATGATGAGAAGTCCTGCAGTGAATCAGAAGTCAGGATTTCCAGGAGGAAATATCCTCATCAACATGAGGAGGTGATGCTTTAGCAGGGTTCTGGTCCAGCCCCAATTTGGGCCCAGCTGTCTGCTCAGCAAAGAGACTCCACAGAACTGATAGCCTCGGGTTCTGTGTTTGTTTTATTCCTTTATCATTCTGTGTAAAATGAGTCCAGTTCCAAGCAAAGCTGGTTTTTTCTAACCAGCCACCCTGCAAACTCAGCCTGGGATCGGAGACTCAAGCTGGGCTCTTTCTTTTGTGTTATCATCAACAGTGAAAAGTCTTAAGCCAAGCGCTGACCCCTCTAAATTACCCGTGTAGCCCTCAGTTTAAGTGAAGGCATAATTTGAAGAGGATGGGGATGCACAGGGGCCTTGGAGTTGGGCCACGTCTACACTTGAAAAGTTAAGTCCACTTCTGTTAAGTCGACTTAATAAGGTCAACTTAAAGTCAACCTTATTAAGTCGACTTTATAAAGTCGACTTAACTTTTCAAGTGTAGAGATAGCCCTGGATTGGTATCACTGCCTTTTGTGGAGGTCCAGGCTCTGTCTCAACAACCTCCTCCGTGACTGCCAGAGTCTCTAACTCCTGGCCCCATTAAGTGGGGCCTGGTCTTTGGAGTGTAGCTAATATTTCTGATACTGCCAGAATCAGAAGAGGATTCGGCTCGCTGTCCCAGAGCTGTGTTGGTTCTGCTGGGCTGATGGCAGTAAAACTTAGCAAAGACTAAGTAGATTGGCCTCTAAATTCCCACACAGAGCAGATCTGCTAAATAAGAAGGTGCTATTTTCCAGGTAGAGTCATTCATTAACCTCTTGCTCAGCACCGCTGCTCTCTAGTATTTTGCACGTTGAGTCAGATCCCCATGATACCTCTGTAATGTGGGTCTGTATTAGCCCCGTTATATTGATGGGGAATGGAGGTGAAGTAACATCACAGTGCGCATCAGTGGTAAGACTGGGAATGTCACCTGACAGCATCTATCTCCTAGCCCTGCTCTTAGCCCAAAAGACGATGCTATCTCAACAGAGTTCTGCAGTGGAGTTTGCCGGTGATCAATCCATAGTCCCAAATCTTCTAGCTTGCTCATTGGTCAGTTCCTACTCTCCAGTACATTCAAAAAGATGTCCACTTCAGTCCGTTATTCATTGACTCAGAAGCTGTTAGCAGCTAAGAATAGTTTGATGGCTAATGAAGAAAGGCGTTGGGAAATCTTAATCCACGCCCTGATGTACAGGGGTCCATTTAGGAAAAATCACCCTGATAATTGGCACCTCATCAGCAAAGCCGAAGGTGGAATCAGCACCAAGAGTTAAAAGCCCTTCTTCCCCCCAGAGGTGACCCTTGGAGAACAGACATGTTGGTGGGACATTGTGAAGACACTGCCTTTCTTTATTGTCCAGAAGCTCCAAAGCCTTCACTCTCCAGGTCTGCCGACTCAGAAACCACCATGAGCCCCCAATGCCTTGAAAATAGCACATAAGATCAGTTGCTGCACCGAGAGGGACCTGTCGTCCTCTTACTCTGGTGTGTTTGCTCTCCTTCCAGGAATGTGGTGTGACACCGGAGAGTGAAAACCTCACCTTGTCCTCCTCGGGAGCAGTAGATCAATCTTCGTGTACAGGAACCCCTCTCTCCTCCACCATCTCCTCCCCGGAAGGTACGGTAGGAGAAGAGCGACAAGCAGTGTTACAGTGGTCACTTGGTTTCCTAATCATTGCTTTACATAGCACCCTAGGAGCACGTGGCCCTTCGCATTTGAAGAAGAGAGGGCAAAGATCTGGTCCCCACGTGGACATGAATTGAGCTGACATGTCAATATCTTAATGGTCCAGCCACATCATTTGTAGATTTCCGGGACATTAAGGCCAGAAGGGGCTGTCATGATCACCTAGCGACCTCAGGCATAACACATGCTGGTGGTTCCTGCATCCAGCCCCGAAGCTGGAGGTTTGATGCAGGCAGCTTGTAGGCCCCTGGACCGGGGTTCAGTGTGCAAAACTGACACCTGTAACTGTAGAATCTGGGTTGCAAATGGTTTTCCTGGCAGTCAGACTGGTAGCTTCTTCACCCTGCCCAGCCACAGCCGCTCTCCCCTCACTGATGCTGCCCTGCATTCTCCAGTCTTTCCTCTCTCTCTAGATCCTGTCAGCAGCAGCCTGGCACAGTCCGTCATGTCCATGGCCTCCTCCCAAAGTCAGCACTCCCAGATCAGCACTGACACGGTGTCATCCATGTCTGGCTCCTATGTTGCTCCAGGCACAGAGGAAGAGGGGGATATGCTCCCGTCCCCGGCTGCTGCCAGCGGTGTACCTTCGGAGGGAGAGGTAGGTAGGGTGGACACACAAGCTCTTCGTGCATTGTGGGATGAGCTGATTGCCATCTGGAGTCAACAAGAAATTCGCTCTTTGGGGAATAGCATTGCACAATATAACTGATTGTGGGTTGGGCTGTATGTATGCCAAGGAGGAGAGAGGGGAGTTTACATCTTCATCTGAAACATCCAGCCTTGCCCGCTGTCCAAGACGGGCTACCAGCTTAGAGGAGTGGCTGTGTTGTAGTTTAGTGTCCCATGTGCACAAAAGAATCAACACCAGAGACTCTTTCTCTTGCTTTCACTGTGCATCTGCTTTGAGATCTGGGCTCCGGTTTTCAAAATGCCCAGAGGACTTTGTGACTAATGACTAGTCAGGAGTGATTTTGGCCCTTTGAAAGTCAAAGCAACTTAGACTGCAAAGTGCCTAAGTCCCTTTTGAAAATCACATAAACACATTGGAAAATTCAACCTCCGCTCTCCTAGGCAATTAACCCAACTCTGATCTGATTCCCCCTCTAGTTATGGCTGATTTGGCCTTCCAGTCCCCAGACTGTTAATGTCTTCAGAATGCAGGTGCAGCGAACCAAGCGCACCTTTGTCATTTCAGTTTGGAGCAGTTACATTTTAGTCTTTTCTAAAACCTTTGGCTCTCAAAGCAGTAGAAAGACTGCTTTCTGGCGAAGGAGCCCTGAGGCCCTTACTTTTACCCTTTCCCTTCTCCTCACACCTCCCACTTTCCATTGTAACTCTTAGATCCATTTCAAAAGTATGCATGAGAGAAAACACAGGAGAAAAGAATTGGCTTTTGAAATCAGCATGGTCCAGTGGAATAGGGCATGGGGCGGGGAGCCAGAAGGACCTAGCGTCTGTTCCTGACTCTGCTACAGACCTGCTGGACAACCTTGAACAAGTCAGTGCATCTCCATCTGTCTCATGTACATCTGTATAGCCTGTAAATTCCTCAGGATGGGAACTGTCTCGTGTATATTTGCACAACGGGGCCCTGATCTCAGTGATTGTCTCTAGGTGCTACTACCCTACAAATAACTTGCCAGGGGTGATCCTAAACAGCAGCTTAACAAGATTCCTTTCAATATGATCATTTTGAAGCCCTGTATTTTAATCTCAGAAATTATTATTATTATTATTGGCTCAAGGAACATGGATTTCAAGAAAGGTTCCAAACCATTTTTTGTAGCTCAATTGCACAACACCACATAAAGAGTCAGTCAGCTAATGAGCCTTCCTCTGTCTAGGTGAGCCATCGCCTTTCTGAAAGACGGCCCATCTCGCTGGCATCTGTTATACCAGCTATAAAGGCAGCCTGTGGCGATGGAGAAGGGTAGCTGCATAGTGCATTGATTCATAGTGCAAGTAGAATTGTCTGATTTCTCTTGTCTCCCTTTTGCAGTCAAGCCCTGGAGAATCTCCAGATAGAAATTTTGTCAGTATCTCTGCGGAGGAGCAAGACTCAGAGGTAAAATCCTACATTCGAAGGAAGGAACTTATCAGCAGCCTTCCCTAACGATCAGTGAGCATGTTCGTGTATGTCCAGGGTTGGCAACCTTTCCCAACCTCTGTGCCGGCCTCTCCTCCTCGACCCTCAGCTGGTGCCGACGGCCCACACGTGGAAAGAAGCCACCTGGAGTGGCTCCTCTCAGCAGCGTGCCTGGGGACCCCTATCCCAGGCACGCCATGGAAAGAAGTTGCCTGGAGTGACTCCTTTTGGCGGTGGCACACACCACAGAGAGGAGCCGCTCTGGGTGACTTCTTTACACGGTATGCCTGGGGCATGGACATGGCAGGGACCTCCGCACTGCAGCTGCCCCAGAAAGAAGCCACATGGAGTGTCTTTTGGTGGCAGGAGTGGCAATTTCTGTGGCGCCACAGAGGATGCCGAGTGCCGCTCCGAATGGGCTCGTGTGCCACTGTTGACACGTGTGGGGGTTGCCTACCCCTATGTGATCACACTGCTTGCTAACAACTGATCCACCTCAGTGCTTAAATTGTTCCAGGGCTGAACCCCAGCACCTCTGGGCTTGCCGCGTCACACGAAAGTAAAAAAGAAATTGCTTGAGGTCCAGCATCTCTTTCATTACAAATGAAGTACGGCCCCAGCAAGTATAAGACCTTGCTACTTACATGATGGAGCTATTCCTTAGCTCAGATTTTAGAGGCACGTGCTTTTGTGCTGAAATTCATGGTAGAGCTGTGTGAATGATGGATTGCTTCCTTTGGTTTGCTGGCAGTTCAGAAATTACTTAAAAAAAAAATCATTGGGGGTCAAACCAAAAAAGAAAATTTTGGCAAATCAAAGAGTTTTTTTTTTAAAAATCTGTTTCTGCTCTAACAAAATGTTCCATTCAACCTACTGTGAAAGGCAGGCTTTTCTAGGCTTTTTCAAGTTTTAAAAATAAAATTAAAGGACATTTTAAAACAGACGTTTCAAATTGAAAGAAAATGTTTTGGTGGTTTTTCAGAGTTTCTTCTCCATTCTTTCTCAATGGAAGCCAATTGCCAAAATCGGCACAAATTTGCAGAATGCTTCAGTGTCTCAGACTCTGCATTTTTTCCACCGCAAAAAAACCCAACAAACAAAAAAACCTTTCAGTTGGCAAAATCGCGCCAGCCTCTAATTTTGAGTTCGCTCCTGGCTGGTGACTCATGGTGGCCCCACGTTGGGGGTTAATTGCTCAAGGAGTCCTGGTTTGTCTCCGTAGCTGGAGAAACTGTAGTGTGAAGCTCTTGCGAGGAGAGACGGGTGAGACCTGCCGCCATGAGAGACTTGTCATAACGTCACAATGGGAGGAGACTTTGCCCCCCCTAGGAGGACTGGCAGGAGCTGTGTGAGGGGAAGATATTTTGTCGGTGATGCAGATTACCCCGGGACAGGAAATTGCTAGAGTACCGTAATAAGCGCAGAGGGGCAGTGTGCAGTAAGATGCACATGGCTTTGCTGTTAGGAGGAATCTGAGCCAAACTCGCCTCTAACACGAGCGGGTGAAGCTCCGCTGAATCTGTCAGCACAGCGCCGAGGAAGTATCTTGAGGAGAATAAGAATGAAAGGTCTCCAGATACGGCTGCTGGTGCCTGGGGAGCTAGGTAAGAGCCAGGGGAGGGGACAGCATGGTTTCCTGGCAAAGGTGTCTGCGAAGAGGAGGCAGGCAGTGTTTGAAGGCCTTGGGTCCCGGTTTTTGGACGGAGAGATCTTTGTTGTTCACATTCACTTCCTGTCTTCTGTGTCGCAGGGGAACGATGTCCTGGAGGAAGAGGATGGATCTGCCACCCAGGAAGATGGTAACAGACATGGATCCCTACTCCCCTCCCCTCTAGTTTCATTCTTCTTCCACCAGTAGGAGGCGCAGCGTATGCTCAGGGCATCATACCTCGTCAGAGAAGGGGAGTCGGCCTTCCCAGGAAATCTATCCTGTCCAGTTATTGGGTGGGGAGTAGACAGGGGGTGTCTTCTCTTCCGTAACAATGAACAAGAGCTTGGGAAGGGGGGTAATGGGGGTGTGGGAGGTTGGTCAAGACTCAGACTGTGCAGATTTGCTATATCAGGTCCCAATGGGAGGCGTAGACGGTACAGTTTGCAATGTCCTGGGATCCCCTTCTCCTCCCTTCCTCCTCTCCAGCATCTGAGCGGCATGCAGCTTGGGCTTTTAGAGGGCAGCAGGAACTAGAGATGGGCCCAAACCCAAGAGTCAAAAATGAAGGAAAGGAGTTTCTGCTCTGAGGGTTTGATTCACATCCCTCTGGAGCCAAAAGCAAAGAGTCCTCCCCACACCTGGCAGGGACAGATGGCTCTCTCCAGTGAGCAGATGAGAATGAGTCGTGTTTAGGATGAGCCGGAGAGAAAAGCACAGAGGAGAAACCCTGCAGGTCTTCCTTTTCCCAGTTGTGCCTGTTTACCAGGCAGCACAGCTCACTCTAATGACAGGGCCAGCGGTCTGCCAGAATGGAGAAATTGAGCGGCTAAGGTTAGGGTTCATGGATGTTGCCGTGTTAATTATAGCCCAGCTCAGTGACACTCTCATGGGAAGCTGAAGCCCGTGGTGTGCTTGAGTGGGTCAGAAGGAAGCTGCACAATAGATACCTTTCTGTTTCTCCACCCAGCCCAACTGCGTCTAGAACAGTGGTTCCCAACCTTTTCTCTGCTGTGGCACACCTTGATGCCTTTAATAATTTTGAGGCACACCTCTATATAGTCTCCAAATGAATTCATGAATATTCATGAGCCAATCCAGACCTCTCTGAATAGTTTTTCAAAAAAATTTGATGGCACACCCACTCAGGCTTGAGGGCACACCCGTGTGCCATGGCACACTGGTTGGGAAACGCTGGAAGAACACAGCAAAGAAATCGGGCTCCTCAGAATCTTTCAGGGAAAAACCCAGACCCAGACCGAACATCAGCACAAGGCGTGAACACCAGCTCAGAATGGCTATCGGGCCAGGCTTCCTGCTGACTCTGCACAGTGCAGAATTTAACCACTTCCAGTGAAAAGCTAACAGGGCAAAATTCACCCATGGCTTAAGCAAATGTACTTCCCTCCCTTCATTGGCATCCCACCCTCTTTGGCCAGTGGGGAATTAACCCTAACATCTTCTTGCAGCACCTGCATCCTCTTTAAGCAGCTGCTGCTGCAAGAACATGTTGGTAGACAAAGCATTCTTAGCTGATATGTGCTGGAGAGGTATCAGAGAAACCAGCTGTCAGGGAGCCACAGAATCTGTGCTCTGCCCCCAGCTTTGGAACAGGCTCTTGGAGGTATCCCTTTGATGTGCTAGGTGCTCAAAGGGTCTCACTTTTCCTTCAGGTCAGCCTCACCACCTCCTACAACTGAACCTCTGGGCCTTCACACCCTGAGCTGTGCTTAGTGAATCTAGCCGAGACACTCCTAATAGAGGCTTCTGTGGTGCCCACCCCAGGAACTAATCTCTCCCAGTATTTGCAGTGACACACAAGCAGCATTTTCAGAACAGCATAGGATTTATTAGTCAGCAGGAACGTAGCCATGGAAGTCTGTAGGTTGGCGCAGAGAAATAAAGGTCCATTCTGGTCAACCCAGAGCAGTTCCTGAGCCAAGCTGTAGCAAACTCCATTGTGTCAGCCCCTGTGTGTTTCTCTCATTTCCTTCCGTGTTTCCCACTCCCAAGAGTCTTCCAAGAGCCAATGCTTCCCCCCTGCCCCACCTCATGCCGTCCAGTCCATTGTTCTCGACTGAGGTTTCAGCTCAGCTTCCCTGCTGTGAAGTGGGGAAATTCTCCTGCCCTCTAGGTGTTGAGGTCCTGGTGATTGGGTTTTCAATTGTCTTCTTGGATTTTCCATTGAGGCGGGTTGACCTCTGCCCGTCCTACTTAATGACCCGTTCAGATTGCTTAGACAGCCAGACGACAGACACCCATCTGTCTCCTTCGCCTGCCCTAGCAGCAGACTTAATCCATTTCCCCCCACTGACTCGAAGTGCCAAATACAGGGGAACCTGAGCCAGACATAGGAGTCATAAAAATATTACAAAAAATTCCCACTTTGTTACCCCAGGTGTAGACAGAAGTGTTCAGTGAGCAGAGTGGATCCCCACCACTCCTCCTGGTCTGAAAGGCAGCCCCCGTGGATCTGCCGACAGCCTATCCACTTTGCCCCCCCTCCTTCTTCCCCCAGCCATAGCTTCTGCTTTCGGAATTTCAGTGGCCAGGCTTATTTACCACCTATACAGCCCTCTGAGCGGCCAACCGGATCTACCTCCCTTTATCCAAAGACTTCTGCCTCAGAACCCTGTGGAGCAATTGGCAGTGGGGTTTGGACAGTTCCTGAAGAGAAGTTCCTTGGCTTGAACTGTGTCCATTGGACCCCAAAGTTTCAGTCATCAGTCACAACTCTTTTTATTTAAAGGGGGGCCTTCGCAAAGGCACAGGTATGAGGAAGGCACCTTTAGATATTTATTGTACATGTTGCTTTTTTATTTTTTTAAAGTAAAGGATCTTCAAAGTGTTCTCTTAGTTCCCTTCATGTGCTATAGGGACTCAGCAGGTTCAAAGATTCCTCTCTTGTCCCTCCCTCGAGCCACCTCGCTCTTCTTCCCCCTAAAAGAGGTGCTATAAAATTGTTATTCTGGGGCCTCAGTGTGTTCTCCTGGACGTCAATGACCAAACTCCTACTTCTTTCACTGGGAGTGTCAGTGAGGTCCCAGATCTCACCAGCACCACCCCCATTTCCATGTTTGTGTGTCTCTGGTTAGATGTGAAGCAAAAAACAAATCCCCAGACCAGTGTGAATTTCCATTTCTGTTCTCTTGCTGAGCATTGCATTTTTCTATGCAAAAATCACAGAGCAGACTCTGCTGGCTTGTTTCTTTACAGTAGACTCTTGCTAATTCACCCCATTGACTGGGAGACTGAGTCCGAGTGACTGAAACTTGTCAGCGGGCAAATAAACAAGAACATACACAAAAGCCGTCACTCTCAAGGCTACAGCCTCGTGAAATGTCTTTAGTTCATTTGTGTTAAACGGCAGGTCAGTTTAATTCTAACCTGGCCTCATGATACGCCAGTAGATAAATCAGCCATGAAAATTTTGCTTGGACACAAACGATCTAATGCTATGCTTCTTGAAGAACTGATCTCATGTCCAAGGGAATCAGTGAAGAAACACCCATTGATTCCTTTGGAAGTCAGTTGACTTACCCGTATGTAAAATGGGCATGAGAGAGAGGAGAAACCGACTGAGGGCTACTTGTTTACCCTTTTTCTGGACGATCAAGGAAAGATGGAATGGGATTTTGTAAAACCTGACCATTATTTGTAAATTAGCTTTGATACCTCCTCCCAGCAATTAAATCTCTGCTGAAAGTGGGGAGAGATTGTCTGCAGTTTGTGAGAGCTAGTGATTACAGCCGCCAACCAGCAAAGTGAGAATTGGTGAGATTCTGCTGTTAGTTTTTATTTTCCAGCTCTACAGCCTCATGTTCATAAACGCATCAAATACAGACCAGAGGCAAACAAAAGAATGGACGGGAATTTATCTGACTAGCAGCTTTCTTTAGCTTTTCCTAGCTACTCTCTTCTCTGCCTTTCCACCTGCATAATTATTGATCTCACAGACGTTTCTGTTAAGTATGCTCCTGTGTTCCACACAGTCCTCCTTGGTGACATCAGTTGTCATGGCACATGAAAGGGGGCGGTTGGAAACAGAGCAGGATGGCTTGAAACAAACGCGTGCATGCACACTGATGTGACTCCTTATTGTCCACTCTCTACCCGTGTAGTTCTCGTTGTCATTTTAGAGAGATGTGATTTTTATTTGAATTTTTTGTGTGTCTCCCTTTATTTTACGAAGCGGGGGAACCCAATTGCCTCTCTAACTGCCTTAACTCCATTACAGGCCAGAGGACAGGTGCTTTCCTAGGTATGGAGTGGGACAATAACAATGACATTGGCACCACAAGCGAGAAAGCACTGGACAATAAGCTGTGCTCTGACCCCTGCTTCCCTGGTGAGTGGCAGTCTGCTGAACATGAACTTTGGTTGGGGCAGGGAGGGGGTGCAGAATTTCCACTCTCCCCATCCCTCACTCCCCACTTCTGTCTCGCTGCAACCCATGTGTGTGCAGCTAGGCAGCTGGGAGCAGTAAATCATCTGGAAGCAGGCAGATATTCCACTGTAATGTTCACACTCTTGGACCAGGGCTGCTGGGGCAGGAAAGTGCTGCAGATCTGAGCTCCTGCATCAGTTGTTATGGAAGATTGTGAAATGAAGCCTTTATATCTCTGTTGGCCAGAGTATCTAGTGTGTCTCGGCCTTCTGTTGCTTGCTGGGTGAGCCCCGAATCAAAAACTGTCCCCGCTTCTTTTCGTGAGAGGGTGGAACAGGGAACTGGAGCTGGTAGCGCAATATTTTGTAACCAGCCAGTTCTGGGCCAAGAAGAGGATCAGTCATCTCCTTTTTCCTCTCTGCTCCCAAACCTGCTGTCCTGTGTCTCTCGGGAAAAGGGTTCCTAGAAATAAACTGTAGGACAGACCTCTGAGGAGGCCAAGAGGTGGCAGGTCCTGTGAGAAGCTTTGCTCTTCTCCCCATTTTATCAGCACTGATTGAGTATGAGCAAGAAATGATGCTGGCTTGGGTGGGGATTTCTAAGTGCATAGGGAGCTTTGCTAGTTTAGAGGAGGGTTGTGGATGATGGTGATTTATTTATTTCCTTGCTAGTATCTGCTGTGGGTCCCATCTTCCCAGTGAGGAGCTTGCAGCATGGGTAAAATGACTTTGGTCTGGTAACCGAGACAGGACCCCTCTTTATCCATGATTCTGAATCATGCTGCAACTCCACAAGGTGGGAACATGATTCAAACCTGATTCACACCTGTGTACGCTGCCCGGCCAAACTGGGTTTCAACTGGGACAGATTCTACTGTGTTGTTACTGGTTCATCCTCCAACACAGTGGTTTTTTGTAGTGTAGCACCCTGCTCACAGCAGTTGGCCAGCTGGTTAGGTGCGGGAATGTGTGCATCTAGTAAGCAGAAAATAGATCGTTTTGGTAATATGGGGTTGGCTTGGCTGCTGGAGTAAATTGGTTCTCTTAGCTTCACTGGAGTTGCACTGATTTGTACCAGCAACCAATCCGGCTTGTGGTCTGTGACATCCAGTAGCTTTCAGACTTCGCAAAAGAACAACACAAAATCACACCAGACCCTCCTCTTCCTTCCGAATAAAGAACTTGCAGTGGTCACTGGTCAGTTGCCTCCAAGCATTCTGTAGATCTGTTCTTATCTAAATACCAGTGTTTCATAAATGCCATCCACAAGGCAAGTGAATAGTAGTATAGCAGCCAATGGGTGTAAACACAGTCTAGTTATTGCTGCTTTTAAAATTCCTTCAGAGGGGACCCCAAAAAGACCTATCCCTCCTCCCTACTTCTTAACTCTTCCTCTGTGTCCATTTGTGCCTTCCACTTTTTTTTATACTAACTACGGATCCGTCTCTCCTGTATTTGTCTCTTGAGTTTGTTTTCACTGGACTCCATCTGTGTGAAAGTTCATGTTCACTCTGTCCCAGCACAGTTTTCTCAAGCCATGCTTCTGTCCTTCCCGCATCCAGGGTTGCTGAATGGTCACAAATTTATTGATGGTCCCTAAACGTGTTTGGAGGGGAGTAGACATGGGGCTAAAGGATCAGAATTCAGAGCCGCTGTGTGATCTTCCCTGACTTATCAGGGTTGCTTTAAGTGTCATAGGGTGTGAGATGGATTGTCAAGTCAGTGAAAAGGAAAAGAATTAGAGCATTTGACCCCAGTGCTGGTTCCAATTCGTCCCTTGACACCACTAGACTGATTTTTTTTTTTTACCCCAAATCAGTAAATTTGTGGACAAGCTGAATGCAAACCTGCCCTGCCTTCCCCCTCCCTCCCCCTTCTCCAGGTCTGTAAATCAGGCAGCTCCCTGAGGGCTGTAGACCTGACCTATTTGGAGAACCTTGTTTCCTTCCAGAGGGCCTACTTTTATCAGCTGTTGAGCGGGGTGGGAGGTTGAATCCTTTCTAACCCCACCCAAAAATGTTGGCGCTAACGAAGCTTCCTCCTCTGCGGCCTCCTCTCCCTTTGCAGCTATCCTATTTCTTTTACAATTTATTCCACTGGGGGAGATGCAGCAAAAATGACTGAAAAGCCTGTCTCCTGGGGCGGCAGCTGGTTTAAAATATCCCTGTGCTGGCTGGTATGTTGGGAACTGGGCCAAATCAGACAGTCGGCTCCTTCCCTGTATGTTCCAGATCTGGTAAGAGGTGACTCCATATTGTAGCCCAGAGCCAGCAACATCCTAGTTGAACATCTCATCAAGCCCAGCGGTGCCCAGTTTCAAGGTTGTTGTAAACCACGTTCCTGCACGTGTTTCCTTTTGCTAATGAATCAGCCACATAGTGGCAGATAAGGAAGGTTGAATAAACACTTATGGTCAGACCCTGCTGTATTCCACTGTGGTGGAACAAGGTCAACTGTGGAATAAATTGAGCGCTGAATATGCAGCTGTGAGACATGTTGTCCTCCCTCTGGCCTGCTTGACAGCTATGTTGCTTGTGCGTCCCATTGTAGAGTACTTGTCTGCCTTGGCCATGGTGCTCAGGCTGCCTTGCATCTCTGCTTGGGTCCATCTCCTGCTTCAAAGCAGACAGCGCTACTCACCTGCAGGAGATAGGGGTTGGGCTGGGAACGCATACATGAAGTGCCACGGAGCACATCACCTCGAGGTTGCCTGTCAACAGAGACGGACAGTCCCTGCTGCCTCCCACGGACCTGCCCGTGTTGCTGGATCAACTTGGGGCAGAGGCTCTGTGTACGTTCTGGTCCTGAGGTTCCTTTTCTCAACTTGTTCTCCAGTGACCAACGTCCCTCCTTTTTCCTTCCCCAGGGTGACTCCAACACACTCTGTGGAGCTCTTCATGGAAGCCAGCTGGTTTAATAGGGGTTCGGTTTTCATTTTACTCCAGGATCCAGTCCTTGCTTCTCCCCTTTCCTCATAAGTTCTGAGATTATTCTCTGGGTTTCCTTCCTAAACTGTTTCTTGGGTGAAGCTGACCCATAGAATAGATGCTGAGGAAGGATGATTCCTGGTAGATCTAGGGCCTGGTTCAATGACTGCATGTACTTCAATGGACATTGGATCAGGCCCTTTTTGAATATGCTATTGAATCATCAGAGAAAGGGAACAACTCTTTGCCATACAGTACATGCACACACAGGCAAGATTCTTGGCTGGTGTACATTTGCAAAGCTCCACTGATGTCAGTTTCCTACCAGATGAGGATCTGCCCCATGTACATTCATGTGTCGATTTTGATGCAGAAAAAGAGGTGGGGACAATGAGAAGAATGTCTTGTTTCTTTATCAATGCAATACATATGACAATACTCCTTCTGTTGTGGGGCTGGCTCTGCTGCACCTATCGAAACCTCACCTGTCTTCACTGTGCCCTATGCACCACCAGCAGCAAGAGCCTGCGTGCATTTAATCTGGAGGACTCATCTGTTCCAAGTTACTTTGCTTGGCCTCCTCCAGGCAGCCCATGGGTGAGCAACTTTCTGTCGGTTCTCGTAAATGGGGATCGGTACACAGCCAGTTTTGTGCAGCATCCAAGAATGCCATGGCTTTTTCAAATGGTGTCATGCATTTTTTTATTGAAAGAGAAAGAATTTTCCTCCAAATGGTATTGATCTCCCCATGGTATCTGTCATTTTTTTTAGAGGGGGGCTGCCATGTTGAACTAGTACCTTTTTCCATGATAAATGGCCAGCCTTGGAAATGGTATCTAGAAGCAGAGACACTTGATCACTCCTCTAACTGCTGCAGATGTCTTTTAAAGCAGAATTAATAGAAGCATCCTTGGAAAGATCACCAGGCAGCTTTCTGCAGAGAGACTCCATGTAGCCCAAGACGCTCTCAGTTACACTGCGGACCTCACAGCGGGGGGTACGGTTTAAATAAATATGACAGGCGATTCTGAATCTTCTGCACATTTAAAGTCAGGGACTTTGTTATAATTACAGAAACTGCTAGAGGTGTAGGCGTTTTGCAGCAGGTTTATTTCAAACGGCTAACTTTTATTATGGATGCTCTTCCAAGAGCTACTCATTCTGGATGTGATCAAAAGGCCATTGAAGCAAGAAAGGAGGAGGAAAGTGCAGGTCATCTATTTAGCAGGGAAGGAGAACTAATGACAGATGACATCAAGAAGGCTGTTGTGTTTAATACTTGTTTTAGTCTTCACTAAAAAAAAGTTAATGGTGACCAGATAACACAATTAATATTAACAACAAAGGAGAAGGAATGCAAGCCAAAGTAGGGAAGGAGCAGGTTAATGGAAATTTAGGTGTATTCAAGTCAGCGGGGCCTAGGAGCTGAAGTCATTATCTTTGAGAACTCTTGGAGGACGGGTGAGGTCGTAGGGGACCGGAGAAGGGCGAGCGTAGTACCTGTCTTTAAAGTGGGAATTATAAACCGGTCAGGTTTATGTTGATACTTAGAAAGATACTAGATTTTAGGTGGTAGAGGATAATAGGATTATAAAAAATAGCCAGCATGGATTTGTGAAGAACAAATCATGCCAAACCAACCTAATTTCCTTCTTTTTCTTCTTTCCAAATTGTCATCTTTATAAAACCTCGTTTTAAGTCGACTTTGCTGGCTAAGTTGACTTTAGAAAGTCGATTTAGCCAGTGTGGATGTGGAGTAGCCCTAAGTCGACTTTAAGTCGACTTAGGGGGCTCCAGGGCTTCCCCACTGCCCTCCCTGCCAGGGTGGCTGGCACAGCCACAGCCTGGCATGCCCACCCTGCCCCTGTGCCCTGCCAGGGTCCCTGTCCCCCTTTGCCCCATTGTACCCAGGTACAATGGGGCAAAGGCTGAGCCCCTTGGCACTTGGCAAGGGGTGCCCCCCCTGCCACCGTGGATCTGTCCCAGGTCCACCTAGCCCCTACAAGTCGACCTAGGGGTCCAGGGTGTCAAACATGGCCCGCGGGCCGCGAACCTCTTCCATCTGGCCTGTGACTGCGCTCTGCAGGACCATTCTCTCCCTAACAGAGAGAGAGAGTGGTCTCACATACCCAGCATTCTGCAATGCTGCGAGAGTGTCAGGTTTTGCGACATCATGGAGTGCTGGGTCTGTGCTCCACAAGACTACACTCTCTCCCTAACAGAACGAGAGAGAGAGCTGTCATGGAGCGTAGTTTCACATACACAGCACTCTGCGATGCCACGAGAGTGCCATAGTATTTTGATTTATGGTATGTACGGCCCACTTGAACTACATTTAAGTCAAATTTGACACCCCTGTGCCCAATCCCTATTTAGACCCAGTCTGATTGTGTCATGTTTGCATATGAATTTAGCTCTGCAGTTTCACACTGAAGTCAGTTTTTGAAGTTTTTTTTTCTGAAGCATAAACTTTCAAGTCTGTTACCGAGTGTCCAGGGAGATTGAAGTGCTCTCCTACTGGTTTTTGAAAGTTAGCATTCTTGATGTCTGATCTGTGTCCATTTATTCTTTTGCATAGAGACCGTCTGGTCTGGCCAGTGTCTATGGCAGAGAGGCATTGTTGACGTGTATTGTCAAAGGCTATGTCTACACTTACTAAAATTAGTTTGAATTAGTTAGTTCGAAATAACTAATTTGAACTAATTTTAGTTAGTTTGAATTGGCTTAATTCAAACTAGAAAAAATTAGTTTGAACTAAGCAAGTGCCATTCATGGCACTTGCTTAGTTCGGATTAGCGATCCCCATTGATTTCAATGGCTGGTTAGTTCGAACTAAAAAATTAGTTCGAATTAACATGGCCACATTGGTTAATTTGAACTAGTTAGTTCGAATTAAGCCTTACTTCTAATGCCCTATTCGAAGTTATTAGTTCAAATTAAGGAAGCCCTTAATTCAAACTAACTAAAGCCTAGTGTAGCCATGGTTTTAGTTAGTTCGAATTAAGCTTCCTTAATTCGAACTAACTTGCCAGTGTAGACATAGCCAAAGAGTTCTAGGGGAGTTGGTGCTAAATTCCCACTCAAATTCTGCAGGACTTGGGCTTCTGCCTGCTTGAGGTTCTTTGAAAACACCAGCCGAAAACCCCTTGACCCACCTGATTCCTGTACCTTCCAGGCATCCCCCATGGAAAGCCTGTGCAACGTCTGCTCCATGGGTCTAAGCCTGTTCTCATTTACACAGGGGTAAATCAGGAGTATCTCTCTTGACATCAGTGGACATAAACCAGGGCAGGTGTGATGAGAATTAGGCCCTGTGGGTTTTGTGGCAGGAAGGTTTGGGTTGCATCTGCATCCATGCAGCCCCAAACCAGGAGTGGTGAATCCAAGTTGTAACCCCTTTTCACGAGGATGCATCTGTTTCCTCCACTTTGGGAGTCAGGGGGACAGATGTGAGGGACGGTGCAGATCCGGGGGACAGAAGGCAGTGTGGGAGGAGGAGCCCGCAGGGAGATGGGGAAATCTGTGTTTCTCTTTTTAAAAGGAGCCTGGCTGAGCTGTCCCGTCCTGTCCTCACCACTCACCTTTTGTTCTTCCATTGGAATTAACCATTCACTCCTGTTTGTTAACAGGTGGAGAACTCTTCTGTAAACCAGGAGCTCATATGCTTGTATGAGTGCTCAGGCCATGCTAGAATCTGTAGCTTTTGTTTCCCAACCCAGCCGTTTTAATGGCATGACGTGTGGAATCCAGCGATCGCTCCATGCAACTTCTGTCCTTTCTGCCCAGTAGGTAGCCAGGATGGGTTCCTTCCACTCCTCCCTTCCCAAGCAGCTCAGATGGTCTCTAAGGAATATCCTGTTAATGCAGTCAGGGCGTGCATGGAGATCCTTCTACAGTAGTACAAGGATTATAGCGTAACAAACCTCCTGTGTATTGCTGCTTTTGTTCCGTGTGCGTCGTTTGTTCACCATTTGCTTTTGGTCTTTTCTACTGAACAGCCGCGGTTCCGGAGTCCTGCCCTATAAACATTGATGAATAGGTATGAGATACGCAAAGTCTGAACAACCTTCACTCTCATTTACTGTTTGTTTGGGGTTTTTTTTAAAAGACCTCTTGCTGAGCAGAATTGCCCCTAGGCCATGATTAATGAGAAAAAAAAAATCTTGCTGCCTGCCTCCATCTGACTTGATGGTGAGCACACCCTCTAGAAAACATCAGAAGGGATTTCCCAGCACAGTACCCCTGGATCACTATTGCTGTGCATCGTGGGCTGTCATTGATACCAATGCACGGAGGGCGCCGAATGCTACTGGGGCAGAATGGCAGCATGTTTCAGCCACAAAGGGCAGGGCAATGGAGGATGGGGCACACTGCCTGGATTTAATGGGAAAGACCAATCATATTTTGGGGGCTGAGTCTCAAGCTGGGCTGCTCTCCTCCTGTCCCTACCCATGGTTTCGCTTCAAGTTTAACGGTAAAGGCTTCAGTGACTTCTGTCAGCATGGGCTGCCCATCCACGTGCAAAGGGAAAAAGCCAACCCCAGTGCAGTTCATGTGCCTTTTGCAAAAACCCAACCAATCAAAAATAATACCTTTGGGTGCTTTGTAAGGAATAAATTAGGGCATAAACTAGCCCTCGGTGGCAAATGGAAGATTAGTTTGGAGGGAGGGGTAGGGCCGTTTCTACAGATCAGATTGGAATTAATCAGGAAAATGGTTTCTCCCACGAGAGATCTTCCAATTCATCTTCAGTTTAGTGTCATTGGGGCTAACTAGCCCAATAGGGCAAGTTTCGCTATTAATGTTATTATGTTAATGTTATTAATGTTAGCCTCTTACTGGCTTATTTCCAACCGCTAGTGTGCTAGATGCTATCGTACACACCAGCAGAGACAGGCCCTGCCCCAAACACCTGGTCATCAAAATAGAGAAGACAGAGGCAGGGAATGCGGTTGTCTTCCCTGGTTCACAGATGGGGTGCTGAGAGTCTGGGCCTGGAGGACTAGGCCTGATCTGCTGCTGTTGAAATCAATGGGAGGGTTTCTCTAGACAGCAGGAGTGACTTGCCCAAGGTCACACAGGGAGTCAGTGGCAGAGTCAGGAACTGAATCCAGGGTCTCCTGAGTCCCAGCCCAGTGCGCTAACTCCAGAGCCACCTTTCTCCCCTGTTGCAAAGAGTTCCCTTGGGGTTTTAAACCCTTTATCACTTATGGACAATAAAGACCAGAGTTTAAAGGTACTTAGGTGCCCGTCTCCCATTGAAATCAAGTGAAGAGAAGGTAAAAACACCTTTAGCCATCGGGCCCCAAATCCCTGTGCATTGCTTTGAAAATGCAGGGGTGCAGATCTAAACATGGCCCTTCCCCCCACCTAACACCCCATTTTCAATCCAAAGAATCCTGTTGGCCTCTGTGTGTATCCCAGGAGTTAAGGTTTTCAGCCTCACTTACCAATCCCCTGTGCATCTAGACCAGTGATAGGTAGCCTTTGGCTCTGGTTCAGTGTGTGGTGGCGAGGGACCGACACCTCTGAGCGGAGCATCTCAGCCCCTACCTCGTCTTGGGCAGGTGTCCCGAGCCCTCCCCATGATGCACATGAGACGCAGGGGGAAATGCTGAGCCCTGAGATCCCTCTTCACCTTCCCAGCAGTCAGGAAGGAAGAGGCAAACAGCTGATGGACCAGATTCATCCCTAATGTAATTCCATGGCACCGCCAAGTTGCAGGCGTTTTGCCAATGGCCAGAACACAAACCCAGATGCCACCGTGACACTGCTTTTCTGGAGTTGCTTTCAGCTCTGGCGTCAGTACAGGATCGTGACATAAGCATTGTCTTTTCAGGACATCGTGCCCCTATTAGGTTCGGGTTTCTGCAAGGCCTGCTGCTGCTAAAGGGGCTGAGAGGTGGGAAAGACCCCTTTCCTCTGGGATGTTTGTTCATTCAGAAAATATAGACAATGGGGGTTGTGTCGTTTGGATTCTGGAGCAAAATACTACAAGACAGGCAAACCTTGATGCAAAGTCAGAGGAGTTAGTTTAGCATTGTGCGGCAGGCAGGCTAAGCAATATAAAATTTCCTGGGCAAAAATGTTACACCTCTGGGCCAAATTAACACACACACTTCCTGCTCTGAGCAAAAATCCCAGCTCAACCTGGAGCTTGGGGGTTTTTTTGTTTGTTTGTTTTTTAGTTTATTGACAGCTGCAGGCTCTGTTTGGAAGCCAGGTAATTTAGACAGTGGATTTTTGGTGCTGTTGTACATTGTGACTGAAGAGTTTCTGCCAGTTCTTTCCATAGCAGAAAGCCTTTGCATTTGCAGTGCGGTACTAGTCTGGTGGAAATCAGTGCCGCTCTGAGGCAGCAGTTTCCTGTCTTCTTTGTACAGTGGAAGCCAGCGAGAGCGAAATCATTTTTCACGGCACAGGCTGCTCTGAAATGAGGTTTCCCTCCCGCTGGAATCGCTGCTGGTAATTTGCAAAGTGCCAAAGCAATGCGAGGTGCGTTCTGTTTCACTCTAAGTGGCACGCCGCTGTTCGGGAACTCGCAGGTTTATCTGAAGCTCAGCCCCTGCCCATGAACGTGTAGACGTTCGGATAAGTAGGATCCAGCGAGGAGACCAGCCCACTGTAAATTTGCAAAAGATGCTGGCATTTGATGGAGCTGAGCCCCCCAGATCCCTGCTGCAGGATCCTGCCCATCTCCAACTAGAAGATAATTCACTTTGTGCCCAGATTTAAAATAGCAAGGGGTAAAGCCAAGATCCCTTGCTCTCTGCTGACAATGGGCATTGCCGTGCAGCGTGTAATCATCCTTTTCTCTTCTCCAGGCATCCAGGGGTCAGATGACAATGCCCTGACCTGCAGGCGAGGCCAGAGACACCATCTGTCTTCTAGCAGCATCAACGTGGAAGATGAGGAAAACACACAGTGCACCATGGGCCCACTGTCCATCTGAAGAGACTTCTCCCAGAGCGTGATCTCTGGGCCTGCATGCTCATTCCGGTGTCACATGGGATGGAGGGCAAAGCTGCCCACACACACGCGCGCGTGCACACACACACACACACACACACACACACACACACACACACTTCCCCAACACTAAGGAAACACAGAGCCGCATCTCTGTGGGCATTAACACCTTAAATATGGTGGATGGAGAGATACTGATTCTTACATAATTGAACCTGGACTCCTCAGCCCTCCTCTCTGTGACCCCCACACTATTTATGCTGAGACAGAGGGGCTCGCCTTGGGACCAGCAGAAGGGGATGGAATTGAATGAAGTCTGACTCCCCAGGACAGAGGCGTTCCCATCTTCTCCCACCAGCTATCCATGTGCTGAACAGCTAGCTGGTTCTTCCCCCCCACTCCTGCCCCCTTCAGCGGGTGACCGGCTATAGGGTACGAAAGAGCCCATGTTTTGCACCCTGCCGGCCTCTTTTTCCCAGTCTTTACTGATGGGTGAGGCTAGCTTGTTATCCGGGCCCCAGGGCAGCACGGAAGGATTGAAGAAGAAGAAATTCTCCCGACAGGGAGGAGACAGAAAGGAATGAACTTTAGGCTCCAGGGGCAGTGGTTGGTTAAGGGAGGAGCGTGACGGGGCCAAGCTAGCTGTGCACGGACGGACGCTCACAAGTTAGCACATTCTCACCTGTACGCATCTCTGTGCGCATGCCCGTCTGCCTATTTGCAAGCAGACCTTGCTGGTGCAGCTACGTGACCTCTGCAGGTGGGAGTTCCTCAAGGTGTGAGCACATGTCCACAAAACTGAAACCCTGTTCTCATTAAAGTCAACAGGACTGTGGCCAACGACTTCAGTGGGACCAGAACTAGGCTGCTGGTGCCGTGATGAGCCTTCAAAAGTCAGGCTTGCACGCACCCATGAGGACACCTGTGCTGGTCCATGCAAGCAGGTGTGCTTACAAATGAGGGCTGGCCTACCTGAATGGGTGCATGTAAGCATGCAGTGGAAGGCGGGTGTGCATTTCAGTGTGCATGGCCCCTGCTGCACAGAAGTGTATTTGGTTGTGGGGGCATGTTCCCTTTGCACAGCCGCCCTCTCGCCATGCCAGGTGCTGAAGTTTTTACCCTAATTGAGACTCACCTGGTTCACGCCTGCAAATTCATTCTTTATATGCTGCTGCGTTTGCATCTTCAAAATATCACCCTCATCCCCCTTGCCCTCATCCTTCTATCATCCTCCTGCCGCTCCAGGCATATCTTCCTTCCGCAAAACAAAATCAAGCAATAACCCAGCTCCACAAGAGATCAGCTGAAGGGCAATTATTGGCCGAGGGGCGGGGGCTCATGTTTTAATCTTCCGCCCCTCTGTCTGGTGTTTAACTAGAAGATCTGGGACAGGGAAATGGTAGCCACGTTCCCTACAATAAAAGCTACAGCAGGGGGCTAACAGTCAATCTCTCATGGACGGTTAAGGGACTTTTCCATCTAGCCTGCCCAACTGTGCCATGCTGGCTCCATTTGTCTTGGCTAGAGGGGGTTCCTTTCCTGCAGGTGCCCTTCACTGTGGAACAACCGCAGGGATAAACTCAGACCTTTTTGTTCCTTTTCTCTAAAGCACCTTGCCGAGTGTCAGCAAACAAGAATGTGTGTGCTGCTTCTTCCCCCCACTTTCCCTGAACCTCCTCTCTGTGACCTTTCCTCCCACCTCACCTCCACTTCCCATGTCGAGATTTTGCTTTCCCTTGGGGGTGGAAGCATTAGGCGGACTCGCCACAGTCTTGGCTCAACATGGCGAAGGGCGCTTGATTCCAGAGAGGCAGGTCCTGTCTCTAAACCTACCGCGCCAGCTCTTTAAGGATTCAGGGTAAGGCGGGAAAGTGTAACCAGTCCCCAGCTGGGAGAAGTGGTCACCAAACCATTCAGCTTGCCCTTGGGACAGAGGGAAGGCCTGGGCTTCTGCAGTTATCAAGGGTCCCATGGAAAAGCCTGAGAGCAGGTGCACACAGGATGCCAGGGACGATACAGCTGACGCTGGAACCATCAGAGTGTTATATTCCTTACCTGCGAGGCCCCTCAATAAAAACCACTGCAGCAATCAACAATAGGAGCTACGCTTCCTGGGAGCTGGAGTCCTTTGAACATGACAGGCGAACCAACAGCAGACGGGCCCCCATCTTTCTCCCCCGTTCTGCCGTTGCTCTGTTTTCTCCATGCTACAGCTGTGCATCAGATGTGAGCTGAGTGTGAGGGACCCTGCCTTCCTGGGGCCTCTGCTCTTTCCAACAGGAGGGGAAAGATGGTCAGACACGGTGCATGTCTGTGAGTCTCACTGTGCAGAGACAGGAACGATCCTCAGCGTGGGACGATGGTGGCATGATCCCCACCTACAACTGCAGAGTGATTCTGTTCCTGTGGCTGCATGCACGACGGTGGGGATGTCGAGCCCTGTCTGTACACCGCTGCACTTGGCGATGGCAGGGACACCATCTGGACTTATTGCTGCATGAGTCTAACTGTGAATAAACCGGTTTACATGGGACACAGCCACTAGCTGGGAATGTGGGTTGTGAGGGAGTCCATTTACTTTGCAGTTTTCTGGTCTGTTTCTACCATTTTAGGCTCAGCCAATGCTACTTCTGCTTCATCTGTGCAAAGAGCTTTTCTCCCTTTAGGGGTCTTGAAATGTCCTGAATAGCTGCAACTTCCACTGAAGCCAATGGTAGTTACAGGTGTTTGGAATCTGGCCTGGTAAGAAAAATGAATGGGTTGCATTTCCATGGCTGATTTTCCCTTTTTTCTGCGTGCCCAACTAAGGAGTGTGGCTGAGGGGGGGAATGGAATCCCCTTTCTCTCCCCCTGCTAAAGACTTTGCCAGCCAGGTGCCCCCACATCTCACAAGTTGTCACTCGTAGTCCTTGGTAGCTGTCCTGTAGGTGCAGGATACGGGCAAAGATCACTTGCTGCAGTCATGGTGGTGAATTCAGCTCCAAAAACCTCTTCTGTTCCTCTCTCTGGAAAGGTCCCATTGTGGGAACTATGGCTTTGGGCTTGAGTTTTAAAAATCAGGTAGCTGTGTAGGTCTGCTGAGGGTAGCCATGGGGCTCCTGGCAAGTAGCCATTATGGCCCTCACTCATATGGTCAGGCTTTACCCTGCCCCAGGCCCTCCAGCTTTGCCTCAGTCTCTGGTGCAGATTTCCTGGTTTCAAAAGTGAACCAATAGTTCAGCTTGCTGGAGACTCAGTCTGAGCAGCCATGCAAGAGCTGGATGTTGGCTGAACATCAAGAGTCTCATCAAGCAGATGGTAAAGGGCATGCCTGGATGAACAAGGTGACCTAGACAGGGTTTTTCCACCTCCTCTGTTACAGCCATATTGGGTCAGACCAACAGTCTATCTAGTCCAGTATCCTGGTTCCTGACTGTGGTCAGTGCTGGGAGGGCATCAAGTGCTGTGTAATGGGAGGGCAGGGGGGAGAAATCTCCCCTAGGCCATCAGAAAGGAAAGCAAGAGAGAGAAGGTGGGCTGTCATTAGTGCTACTAAATGTTCCCCATGTGCACTGCTTAGATGTTTGGGTCATAGTCCACATTCATTTGCATCAAAGGAGTAATTTCACTTAAATTTGCAGAGCAGGAACAATAAACCCATCACGTGCCTCTCTTAGCTGGGGCTTAGACAGAGCAGGTAACAGCTGTGCCATGATTAGGCTGGGTCAGAGCCCCAGCCTATTGAGTGAACCAAGAGCAGCTGGTGACCTGGCCCAGCAAGGTAAATGGGCCAGCACAGGAAATCAGCAGGGAGGTATAGTTAAGCAGGGTAGGGTGTTTGTTGGTGGTGGTAGGGGCAGAACGCAGGACTTGGTTTACATGCCCAATAAATCAGAGAGTATGGGGATTGCACTAAAAATGGTGTGGTGAGTGTTTTGAGAGTAATGTATCCTGTCCAGGAAAAACAGGGAAGGTGGCATCTGACCTGGTACAGGGAGTAACTCCAGATTTGCCAGGTGTAACTGAGTGTGTTGTGTGGCCCCCCTGGATAATGAAGTATTTTTTCCTGGGGAGAAAGTGCATTTCAGGAACTTGTGTGGGTTTATTCTTCCCAGCATTTTACACTAGCACCAAGATAAGTGGAAGAACAAGATGAATGTTATCTGCAAACCTGACAGCTCTGTTACAGGCTTGCCAATGCTATCTCTCTCCTGGCTTATGAAGAGCTAGTGGGGCTGGGGCCTTTTTCCCCCGGTTCATGGAGCATTGGTGTCTTGGTGCATTACAGAGGCAGTTCTGGACTGGAAGGAAGGAAGGTGTCTGTGGTTTTTCTGAGAGCCAAGCTTTGGAAGGGTGAGGCCATTCTCTTTGAGAGAGACATCTCAACTAGCTGTGTGGTACTGAACCTGTTTGAGCTGTGCTGGGAGCTGCAGAAATGCCTCAAAGGAACAGGGAAGAAGTGGAAGCCCTGCCTAAGATATTTAGATGAAGCAATTGCTCAACCAGGTAGGATGGGGTGTTTCCTGACTTCCCCTGTCATTTATTGCAACAACTGAACATGTGAATTAGTCCAGCTGGGTTAATGTAGGAACCTTTCTCCTTGAGATACTTGGGTTCACAGTTAGTTGGGTAACATGGTCCCTCCTACTTGAAATCTGCCCATGTGATGAACATTGGGTGCTCAGGAGAACCCTGGGTAAGACCCTTTGGATTAGTACAGTGGTTCCTGGCCTGGGGGCTTTCAGAGTGGCCCATGCCTTTGCCTTTCCTACTGCTTGCTGCAGAAGGCAGACATGACCTAAGGACCCAAGCAGAGTTGGTTTTTTTTTTTTTTTTAAGTGCAAGCTCCTGGCTTCAGCCAAGGGGATGGCTGATCAACACTCTCCTCCCCTTCCTTCCCCTCTGGCTGCAGCAGGGAACACAGCAAAATGCTCTACCTAGGTCCATAGGTGCTGGGGTCCCTGCTGGAGCTAGAGGGAGGGGAGCACTGATCTTCCATCCCTCTGGCTGCAAAAGGGAGCCACTACCTAGGGAGCCAGGTGGCGTGCACAGGGCTACAGGATGTGTGCAGTTTCCCTGTTTGTTTCCCCATGTGCACAGTCCTAGTGCTACCTGCTATTCACAGATGTGCTTGCCATGAGTTAATGCACCAACTTTTAAGAGCCCGTCTCTCCCAGATGATCCCAGATCTTTGTTTCTTAGGAACGTGAGAAGAAAGAAAAACTGTTCCATATCTCGCGCCAACCATGTCCTTGGGTTTTAAAAGTAGGTTTCATGAAGGAAATTGTTCAGCTCTTAATAGCCAGAATTCTCCAGTCTGTTACAGTGAAGTAAAGTCAGAATTGCTTTTCTGACTCCTGCTGAGTTCAGATTTACAGGGGTGGAACTGAAAGCAGGGTTGGGCCCCTGTTTCTGAATGGGGTCACCGGCCAGATGAAACCTGCACAAGCCAGTTTTTCCAGCCGCTTTCTGGTGTGGGCTAAGATGTTTGCTGATACAAAGAGGAACGCAGCATGAGGGGGGGTGATGTTTAGAGGGTTCAGAGAGAGAAGGACAACAGAGTCCTGTGGCACTTTTAAAGACTAACAGACTTATTTATCGCATGAGCTTTCGTGGGAGAAAATCCCACTTCGTCAGATGCTTTGAAGATAGGAAAGTTACAGAGTGGGAGGTATCAGGTCAGGCTGTAACAGCAGATCAAAATAGGTGTTAGGATTCAAAACACTGGGGAACAGCACATAGAGGAGGGGGAGGTCAAATCACTTGTTGTAATGTGAGAAAAATCCATAGTCCCTGTTTAACCCCAAAACAACTGAGTCAAATTTGCATATAAGTTTGAGTTCTGCAGTCTCTCTTTGAAGCTGTGATTTGTTATTCATCTGTTTCAACACAGCTATTAACAAGTCGTCAAGGGAGTGAGCAGGGAGATTGAAGTGTTCCCCTACAGGTTTTGCAGTGTTGCAATTTCTGATGTCAGAATTGTGTCCATTTATTCTTTGGCGCAGAGACTGTAACCTCCTTTCTCTATAATCCCTGAATGGCTTATTTTCCTACAGTTTCAGCTAGTGCATGCGGTGCAGTTCTGTCCAGCAAGGCAGAACGCAGCTGATCCATGCGAACTCAGCTGCTGGGTCTACTTAGAGCTCTGGGATGTACTCGTGGGGCACTGGCAGACTGCAGTGATTGGTTACAATCAGCAGGTGGCAGGAATTAGCCAGAAACTTGCCTATGCCACAAATGACGAATGGGCCATGCAGTCTTGCCCAAGGGGTAGAAATTATTTGCTTCTCCCTCACTGAAAGGTGAGAGGAAACACAAAAGGGAGTTTAAGGGGCAGGTGGGGGAAGAGTTTGATAGTCCAGAACTATGGCTGTGATCAACTCTTAAGAAAAATGCAACTGATGAAAGAAAATCAATGTCATGATGCTGTGTGTTTAGGACAGGGATGGTTTCATGATGCAGATGAGTAATTAATAAACAATACTTTGCATGTCTATAGCACCTGCCTTTCATAGTTTGCAAAACCCCTCTAATGACGCTGATGGATGTTATTCAGATTGTAAACTCTTTGGGGCAGGGACCCCAGGAGGAGTTTGTACAGTACCTAGCACAATGGGGCCCTGGTCCATGACTGGACTGCCTAGAGGCTATTGCAATACAAATAAATAATTGTCCCAATATACCTGTGTAGTGGATCTGTGTTGTTATACCCCAGCGTGAGAAACTAAGGCATGGAGCAATTAAGTGACTTGCTCAAGGGTCCTATAGAAAGCCTGTGGCAGGTGAAACATTGGCTCCTCAGTCTCTTTGATTGTCCTGTTACGCTGATACCGTATCACTGAGGAGAGAGAGATAATTAGTGTGGCATCAAAATGGTGTTTCTTTTTAAAGCTGGGTATTTTGTTAAACTTTTTTTTTTTTAATGGGAAACACTGAGTTTCATGACCCGCAGTAATGGATTTACTCTCTACTGCTTTCCATGACTCATCTCATAGACGGGCGAGTGATCACATCAGGGCCAAACCCTAGGCTCTCTCACAGTGTAACTTGCTCTCACTCAAGTAAGTTCCCATAAGCTTCAGAGATGTTTTCCCTCTGGACAGATGGAGTTGGTGCCAGCGGAGGACGACAGGATTTCAGCTGTAATAACTGGCTGGCTGGAAGCAAGACAGAAGATTCCGCAAGGCTTGTCTTCCTGTGCAGATCTGCCCAGGCACAGCTGCGCTGCTGTAATGCTTTTGTGGAGACACGACTCTGTTGATGGGAATGCATCTCCCACTGACATAACATTGTCCACACAGGAATGTTGGGTCTGACTCATATAATAGTGTCACCCAGGGGTGTGGATTTGTCAGACCCCCCCAAGCAAAATAGCGGTATACACTTGTAGCGTAGACCTGATCTAACACATGCAAAAACTGTAAGCCCACCTTGTGATCTCTAGAGTTTAATGGCCTTGCTGATTCCTAGGGAAGGAGCACAAAGAAGCTCTTTATGGTGGAGCAGGGCAGGTATGTTCTGAGGGGCACCAAGAAGAATTGTGCTGGGAGCATGGAGAAAAGTGACGTCTTATTTTGGGGCGGCCCCAGGCCATGTCCCCTCCTTGGTGGTTCCTTGGGCTCTTGAGCGCATGGATTCTCTTAGCTTGCTGACCAGGAGGAGCTGCTGTAGTGAAGTGAAGATCTTGGATGTTCTCCAAGGGAGCTCTGAAGGAAAATCATTTTCTGTGGGATTTGGATTGAATAGAAAACAGGCATTCTCCCTGCCCCTCTGCTGCCCACTCTGCGGTCAGAGACATGTGCCGTGAGTGGTGCAGTACACTTCATTTGGTTGTTATTAAAATCCCAGGGTCAGCTTTTCCCTAAGAGCACAAACCTCCATTCCAAACTGCATACAGATTTGAAAACGGTTAGCTGGGCACCAACCTTGGCTGTCCCTGTGGTTGGTAATCATGTGCCACAGGAAAGGACTGAGGGGTTGTGGGCGCTCCCGAAATCGACTCAGCAGTAAGGTGCGTAAAGAAAGAGCTTTATTGATCATAACGGAACAGCATGGCGATGTCTGCATTACTTTCTCTCCCCCCCCCCCCCCCAACAACCTCCCACCAGTGCAGATAGGGCTGCACCGGGTCTAACCACGGTCTCGTCCAGGGGCATGCCAAGTGGGGGATCAGGTCCCAGAGCGAGGGGCTTCATGGGGCGCAGGAGGAAGGACATGGGAGGCTCTGAATCTTCTGGGGGGAGGGGATGTCATGACAGGAAGCGGTGCTGAGGGGTGCCTCCTGTGCTCCTCTGTTATAAAGGGTCAGCCTGGCACCCTCTCAAGGCGGGGGAGGCTCCGTTCCCCCATCAGAACGAGCGCCGGGCTGGAGCAGGTAAGTGCTGGGTGGGGCAGGCTCGGGTGGCCTTTCACAGAGCGTATGGTATTCAGGAGACGCTGAGAGGTGCCCCCCACGCATCATGATGTCCCCTGCCCTCCTCAGGCCAGGGGTGGTGAGGCTGCTCTGTCACACCTGGAGCTGCTGCAGCCTCATGCACCACCCACTGCAGGTACAGCTGGGGGGGACAGGACCCTTCCTGTTCTGTGTGGGGGATGAGGGGCTGCAGATGTGGGCTTGGACCCTGGGTGCCGGACATGCTTGGTATGCCGGTGGTCTTGTGTAACCCCTGCTCGGAGCAGCTCTGGTGGTTAAAACACCTGCAGCTGCTGGTACTTCCTTCACACTAGAGCACCCATTGGTGCTAACGCTGGTATGGCTGAATTGGGGGAGCAGAGGAAAATTGTAGGGAGCACAGAGGTGGGGAACCCACAGAACTAAGCCTCCACATGGGTGTTCTCGTAACAGCCAAAGCTCCGCCCTGTTGTGCTCACTGTAAAACCGGAGATGGCTTCTCGGCTGGGTAGCCTCCCCTTTGGTTGGTCGCGAGTCCTGGGCAGGGGATGGTCCAAGGCTGTCACAGCAAGCTGAAATGTTCCTTGGCTGCAGCTCGCAGGTTGTTTGTAGAATTGTAGGAGCTGGGCTGCTTTTAGAGGCCTGGGGCCGGTTTCCTACCTGGCTGCTTTCTTGGCAAATCAAAGGATAAAAGTACATGTATGTTGCCCTGATTTCCTTGCTTTATTCTTCTGAATGGGGCAGCACATAGGAGTGGAGTTGCCAACGGGATATCTACTGCCTGTATGGTATATTGCAGGGGTTGCCAACCCAAAGGATAAAAAGAGCCATTTAAAAACTTCCTTCAACAACCAGGTGTTTTGAGAGCTGCAATGGGTGGAGCCTCCTAGTCGGGGGGAGCTGGGAGTTGGGCCAGGGTACCTGCCCCAGGGTCCCCCAGGTGTGGGGGGGGGGTCCTGGAACCAGTAGTGGGACCCCTGCAGGCTCTCCCAGTGGCAGGGGGGAGCCCAGAGCCAAGAGTGGACTGCCCACAGGGTCCACTGATGGAGGGGGGGGCCTGATGCCCAGAGCCACAAGGGGAAAGCCAAGGAGCCACATCCAGCTCCAGAGCCACAGGCTGCAAACCCCTAGTATGTGGCAACCTGGCAGTTCGTTCACATAGCCCTGTGGGCAGGGTGCATCAGGAGCCTTCTGGGCCAGCTCTGCAGAGAACAGGAGTCTGGTACAGCCTTTTAGCTCTGCAGGCCCCCTGTGCGTCAGCCAAGAAAGCAGCTGTCACAGCTGTATAGGAATGTGTTGGGCCTGGTCCATCCCTGGTGTGATTCCGTGGCATGTGGCCGGCGAGGGCACACCATGTATGATGCTGTTGTATGGGCGTCGCTATGCAAACCTCAGTGGCGCAGGTTGTTCTCGGGTTTCAGGAAGAGATCAGAAGCTAGCCTGGTCACTATCATGTGGCAAGGTGGAGCCGGCAAATATCAGCACTGACCCGCCTGCATCTCCACTGGGATTCAGAAAACTTCCTTGACCATGGCTCAGGGGCTGAAGGAAACCCCGGGAGTCTACTGTCTCAGCTATTCCTAGCTTCCCTCCCCTTCCAGTCCTTCACTGGACCATGCAAGAGGGGAGTTTTATCATCTCCTTTTGCATGGTGCAGCCCAGTTTTGGCTTCTGAGCCTACTGATTAACAGGGATTTGGGAGACCTGAGGGATGTTGTCGTGTTGTTTCTGTCCCATTGGAGGCTGGGCCCAGACGCAGGCACCACTGAGGACCTTTGCCAGCAACCCTTGCTTATTAAACTTCACCTCAGAAAGCTCCAAGCTAAGAAGGGGGGATAAAGGGCGGCAGTTAACCTCTCCAGCAAAGCGTCTCCCACCGCCCCACGTCAGCTGTGCTAGGGAAATGTGCTTTTCTCTCTTGGGTGGGGGCTATTTTTCATCAAGGACACCTAGCGTAACTGTCTTATGGGGGAGGAGGGCAGGCAGTCATTATAATTGAATGTGGCTTTAACCAGCTTAATTAAATCAAGGAGGAACTCCTCAGTCCCTTTGATTCGGGGGTCTTACAGCCCCAGCCCCCTTCAGCATTCCCCTGAGCTAATACTTCAGGCTACACAGAGGTCACAGCTTCATAGAGGCCAGACAGGTAAGAGAAAAGGGGCCCGTTTCCTCCCAGGTGTAAACTCCACTGTCTGTAACAGGGCAGCCGCAGGGGTGAATTTGGCCTCCAAATGCTCAGCAGCATGCAAGGCTGGCTCTTAATTCCTCCCACAGCAAGGAGAGAGTCTCTGGAAGAGTGGAGCCTCCACAAGAATGTGCCTCCCCCTCCTCTTCACATCCTCCCCCAGCCACCAGCCTGAAGCAGAGGTAACGGCTATTGGAAAGAAGCCCTTTTGCTTGGGCAGCAAGAAGAGGCTGGCAGTTTAACTGGGCAGAGGGGGGTCCCGAAATGTGTCCCAAGGGAGCAGAGAGCCGACGGTTTAAATCATTCCCTTCTTTACAGGGCCCAACTCATTCCGATTGTTGCGCGGGCTTTTTGCCAGCCATTTCTTTGGCATCCCGATAAATAATGGGCATCTGTGAGCTACATCAACTGGACTTTAATTTGTCTTCATGAAACTCAGAGCAGCAATCCTAAATGGCCCCTCTTTTGCTGGTACCACCTGTAAATCAATGGACGGCAATTCCCCCCACCCACCATCTCCATCCCCTCTGAAAATAAACCTGCCCCAGTCTTAGCTGGGTATTCACATGGTTGTCTTTTTCCTGCTCTCCTCATGTTAAACATTCAGATTCACAAGCAACAATTTCCTAGGGAAGGGGGAGAAGAAAGAGGGGGAGAGGCAAAAAGTTTGTGCAAAGTGGCAGAACTGTAGCTGAAACTGATAAGTGACTGAGTTCTCCATGGAGACCTATGGACCAATTGCAAAGATGGAAGCTGTTTATGAGGGTGGAGCGTCTCCATAGCATCCAGCGAAGCCTTTTTGAGCAGCTACTTAATGACAGTCATTCTGCCGCTTACAAATCACTGCAGCTCTGCAATAAAGGAGCGCTGGCAGAGCATTGGGTAATAATTTATCCAAGGGGGGAAAAGTAGAAATTCCTTTTTTTTTTCCAGAACATTCCTGCTGAGCTGTGAACGTTGGAAGCAGTGGGATTTGAAAAGGCTTAGGTAAGGAACCCTGCAATATTTAGTTAGCTGGATTTGGGGACAAATGCATTTAGCTTTAATGCTGCAGCTCAGGACATCGGAAAGTGCAGATATTTTTTCTGTTGCTGGTGGTGTCAGGCAGGCAACACTAAGCAAGGCCGTAAGTAGGAGAATTTATTTTAAAGTTAAAGTATAATTTGTCCATAGTTGTTTTGGGTCTTTCGGTTTTTACTTACAGGTGTGTTTAGACAGAGCATTTCTTTTCCTCACTGCACAGAAGTATCCCCGAATTTGAACGGTTTGGTGTAATAATCTCTTAGGTTTTTGGTTTCGGTTTTTGCATGTTTCAAAAGAGGGACCCTATTGCAAATCTTCCTTTGTTGGAAGTTCCTGGATTGTTACACTTCTTATTTCAAATCTTCAGCATTTTATTTTAACTAGTTAGCAGCTGCATAACTCAAATGAGACGACTGCAGAATTTACTATAAAATCTGGCTGCTAGTGAGTAGAGATGCTACTCACCTCTTTGGCCTGAAATAATGTTTATATTCTAATCATGACTGCATTTCTCTTTGGAAGGAATAGACCCTTATGACTTCCAATGCAGCCCAAGGGATTTAGACACATCTCCTGTCAAAATGAATAGCATGTATGCCTCTAAATCCCTTAGGTTGCTGTAAATATCTTTATGCACCTGTTGTTTTCAAAGATGGCAGTGTTCTGCCTAGAGAGAAAAACAAAATGCATAAAGGAAATGGAAGTTAGCAGTCTGAGAAATACTCAGCCCAGGGCACTCTAAAAAATACAGGAGGCTATTATTTTAGCTTGTTACCCATGGAATTAAAGTCCACCAAGAAAAGTGCCAGCACCCAAAGGAGATACAAGTTTCTGGTTTGGTATAATGCTTCCTTGGTAGTTCTAATATAGTGTCAATTGTATCGAAGCTACTTGGATTCTTGTGATTCAGAAAATGGCTTGCTATGAATGGCACCAGTGACCTCCATCAGATTTTAATCTTGCTCTGAATAAAGTCACCTTGTGAAGGATGCTGGATGGAGTAGGGGGCTCAGGCATCCCTGGTGTAACTTCAGTGTCATCTGCAGAGACACACCAGAAAGAAAGGAAGGCAGGTTCTTTGTGAGTGCCAGGTTGAAACCCTGCTGATATGCTTGTGCACTGCCTGTTTGTCAGGGATGTTGAAGCTCTTCCTGTTGTTCTTGCAGGATTGCCCCTTTCCCCCTCGCTACCCCTACCCCAATTCACCATACACCTCCTGAATGTTGGACCTGCCCATTCTGGCCTCTCCCCCAGACATGGCTGACAGCTGGTTGAACCTACAGTCGGAGGAAGAAAGAGGACAAGAAGGCATCATGGGGGACTCTGCCAACCTGGATGACAGCCTGACCAGCCTCCAGTGGCTGCAAGAGTTCTCCATCATCAATGCCAATGTGGGCAAGTCTTCCTCTTCTCCCAGCAGCTCAGACCCTCACGGCTACCACAAGATCCCTGGCTCTGCTGCTCCTGGCTCCCCCTTGGCTGCCGACCCAGCTTGCATTGGGATGCCCCACACTCCTGGCAAGCCCATTTCATCTTCCACCTCCAGGACTGGTCAACAGGGCATGGGCACGCAGGCTCAGCCTTTGGAAGACATAGATTACAAGACCAACCCCCATGTGAAGCCCCCTTACTCCTATGCGACTCTCATTTGCATGGCCATGGAAGCCAGCAAGAAAACAAAAATCACCCTTTCGGCCATCTACAAATGGATTACAGATAATTTCTGCTACTTCAGACATGCTGACCCCACCTGGCAGGTAGGGATGCCAAAGAGCCATCCTCCCTGCCTTTCTCTCTTTGCATCTGTTCCCAGAAATAGACATATGCAGCATGCTGGAGGGGTTGGGGTGGACTTACCTTAGGTGAGGAGATTCTACAGTAATGGTGCCAGTAGAACCTGGGCAAAAAGATGAAGTCAGTTATTCCCGAAGAGCTGCTGGCATTCCAGCTCCAAACTGGCCCAGAGAAGTAGAAGAAGGAGTGATGCAATTCGTACTCCAACACTGTGCATCTAGCTAGCATCCACTACACATGTATTTAAAGGAGCATCAGGTACTGGGTGGCCAATTCTAAATGGTTCTGCAGAAGTAGGAGTCCTCCTGGTGACCTGTTAACATTGGCAGCAAACCTTCTAATAGTGACACTAATGGGAGCAGTTTCTTTCTTTCTTTCTTTCTTTCTTTCTTTCTTTCTTTCTTTCCAATTAATGACTTGTGGTGAGTTTTCTGCCAAGGTGTTTTGCCTTGAATAAACATCCAGAAGCTGCAGTAGATGAGATGATGGACCAGTATAAACAGGAAATTGCCCTTGTAAAGTTAGCAATTATCTATCACACCTCCCATATTGGACAGCTGATAAAAGTCAGTGTGTGTGTCCTTGCTCCCATAATTGCATTGGTTGTTGGGGCACCATCATTGATGAACAATCATCAAGTGGAGACGGTTGGTTGAGATGGGAGACAGAGGGACAAATTCTCTCCTCTGTTACCTCAGTAGTTTTCATTGGTGCTGCCCCTGTGTAATGGAGAAGAAAATTTGGCAGGGAGTTAAGAAAGAAGAGGGAAAGGAGAAAAGAAAAAGACATTGAGGAAGAGAATCTAAGATGAACCTGAGAGAAGAAGAAATTATAAAGGGGAAAGAGGATGGGAGAAGAGATTGGGGAGCAATGATAAAGGAAGGATGGAAAACCAGTGAGAAAGAGGATGGGAGGGAGAAGAGAGGGCAAAAGGAGAAAGAGAGCTAAAGGGAGATGGGGCGGGGGAATTGTATTTGATCCTGATACAGAAGTTAAACACATCAAAGACACCAGCGAGGCTCCTTATTCCGGAGTTTATAAACCACCCAGTGCTTTGAAAAGGAGGCTTCAACCAGGAGAGTGATTGGCCACATTGAGCCTGCCATTATCCTGAGACAGACCACTGCCATTTTGATGACAGTGAAAGGTACAAATTCTGCTGTAAGCAACTGAAATGCCTCTTGGCAGCTTGACTGAGCTCTTGTTGGGAGGCATCTCTGGCCCTGAGCACCACCTCCTTGTTCTCTTCAGGCACAAGAGCTGGCACTCCTAAAATGGAGACGCATTTCTTCAATCCCTTGGTGGATGAGGGAATTCATCAGATCTCTAAGTCAGCAATTTCTACAGCCGCAAAGGAAAAGATCTAGGGGAAGGAGAGATACCTTCAGGTAGAAAATCCTTGGTCAGGAGTGTTTAGATCAGCCAATGCCATTCCTTTCCAATACATAGCACAATGGAAAGCTGTCACCTTTCAGTACGGAAGCTTGTGTCCTCCAGGCTTGCAGTGTGAGGAAGGGGAAAGGTTTCATCAACCTTTTCTTGATTTCCCCCCCCCCCCCCTTCTGCCAATGGAGAACCTCATCCAGGGCCTGCTTCCTTTCCCTCTGTTCTAAGGAGGAACAACTTTCCTAGGCTGCTGGCGGTCATAATAGTAAAGATAATTAAAAGAAACACCCTGCATTCTTTTGAACACTTGAAAGATGCCATAAACTGGAGATGGTTCCCCAGATGGGTGGGCAGAATCACTCAGACCAAGTTCACCTCTTAGAAGGTCTTAGGCCCCCTAGGGAATGGACTCAACACAGGGACCTTCCTCATCTATACTTTCTCCATGCCCGCTACCCCCCACCGCTGGAACTCCTGACAGGCATTCCAAGGATGTGTCATGGGTGAGAGGACGTGTGGCTGGGGTGTTCCCACACTCCGGTAAATACCAGGATGCTGCAAGGGGAATATGGGCCATGGCAGGCAGGGTACAAATTGAATGTTGTGCTAGAGACGAATCTGGCCCTGGCAATCCCAGAATGGGGAGGTTCAGGGTCCTATTGGAGCCTGTGCAGGGCTCTACGTCAGCACAGGGGTGAATCAAGCCCATCATACCCAGGTGCTCACAGCACCAGGCACTGGCCAGTTACAGATCAAATGGCTGCAGAATCCAATTTCCAAAGTTCAGCTACCTTCTTACCCTGCTAATGTGCCAGCTCGTTCTGGCTGTCAACCCCCCTTTGAAGAACTTTGAGAGCAAGGAGATGAAGTCTGTACTGCTCATGTTCTGACTCCAGAATGGTTCTGGGTTTAAACAAAAACAAATAGGTGAACCCAGCTGGAGAGGTTCCCAGCTTGCAGCAGCCATGAGACCATGACAATATCAACTATTGCCCACTATCTTCCATTCATCTTCACCCACGCTAAACCATGATGAATCTTGGGCATCTCCAGACCCCAACCTTGTGCGAAATGGGAGGAGGGGCAGCAATAACTGGGTCTGCTCTTACGCTGTAAATTGGGAGTAGTTCTGTTGGAGCCGGCCAGGATACACTAATGATGTGAGTGATGGCAGAACCATGAGAAGAGAAGGGGGGAAGTATCCGTCACAAAGGCTCTTTGCTGTGAGCATCAGTGGCTGAGGGAAACTCACCAGGATCAAGAACCAACACAGAATTCTTGTTAGTTTACATCCCTTAGAATTAGCAAGTCAACATTCTTGTGTGCTGGGGAATACAAAAGAGCAGTTAACTAGGAGGCAAGTTCTAGTATTTGACTTCTCCAAATTCTAGACAATTACCATATTTTCAATTAAATGTGTTTCTATATATATATAAAGTTCTCAATCCCTCTCTGCAAAGACGCAGGTGCTTAGATTGCTTGTGGCAGGGAGGAATGATAAATATGCTAACTGGCTGGGTAATAATCAACTGCTAGTAAGCCAGGCTGAATGAAATTTGGGAGGTGGGGGTGGAGAATTTGGCTTGGAATTCTCTGACCTTTGTAAATTTTCATTAACCAGTCAATTCTGAATCCCTGGAGTCTGGAATGTTTGCAGAGTTTTCCCCTTTCTTTCCTGTTCTCCCACTGTAGCTGTGTTCTTTATCCCGCTGCCCCAATTCCTGTAAGTGAAGACAGACCCAAAAGGTCATGCCACCCATATGCAGGGGGAGATGGATAGATTCCTGTGGGACTGCATGCTTTGGAGAGGAGCCAACATGCCCAGGGAGTTTCAGCCTAGAGGAGGGGTGTTGGTTTTTTGTTTTTTTTTTTTGTTTTTTGTAAGGGCTCCAGGCATTCAAGCTTTGTTTTTGCTATCCAGCAATACGGATTATGGATGAATAAGCATAAAGATATCCTGGCAACATTAAAAAAAAAAACCCCCAGCTCTTCACCATATCCAATCTCTTAACACCCTCTTGGCTTTGTATAGTGTAACACAGCATTATTTACCCAATAACTGAGTTTCCTTTCTGATTATGCACATCACTCTAGACATATTCATGTTTTTCAGAGCAGCGCGACGGGAAGCAGAAAGTCCCCCCCCCTCTGTCTTTCTTTTTTGCAGCTGTTTGGATTTGTGTTGAGGAAGATGCAGATAGAGACTTCATACCAAGCTTTTTGAAGTCTTGCAGACTAGCAAATTCAGCAGTGTGGTGCTCAAAATGGGACCAGTCAACAGGGGTGCAAACATGCAAACCCATTGCAAATGGGTGTTTGTGGACAAAACCAATGTCCTGTCAGTCTGTTTCTAGTTAGAATAGGAATAATCAGCCCTGGGGTCTGTTCACTGAGGCCATTTCTGAGTAAGGGAGCCACACATGTGTAAGTGAGATCTAGGTGCCATGCTGACACCAGAGGTGGCAGGATATCTCTGCTTAGCTATATGTGCCAGTTCATTTCCCACGATTGCTAATTCTCGTGTAACTCATGCCCCATCTCAGAGAGGCAATGTGGGGTGGGTGGGGGGCGTACAGGGTCACTTGCCCCCATCCAGAGTTGCTGCTTGACTTGCACTGAGCATGCTCAGTAACATCTGCTGAAGCTGCCCTCACTCTGCCCCCCAACTACTGCCATCTCACCTTTCCATGGGACTGACCCAAAACCACCAGAAAAGACTCCCCTTGAATTCAGTGGACTCTGGATTAGGTCCCTTGGCTTTGAATATTTTGAATTGCTTTGGAATGGAGGTGGTTGCATTCCCTTTGATACTCTTGCTGCTTGTCAAGGAGGTTTTTGCTATGCTGCCCAACTCAGGATTTGGCCTGGGTGTGTGTTCCTGTTCGCTATCTCTGCTCACTGATTGTTGGGAGGTCCCTGATGAGCCTACCTCCCTTCACCCCCTGGAGGGGTGGATGTTCTGTAATGGATCATTCACAGAATTGCACATGTCCAACCTTGCTGTTTTCTTTTGGATTTAGAATTCCATCCGGCACAACCTATCCTTGAACAAGTGCTTCATCAAGGTGCCCCGAGAGAAGGATGAGCCAGGGAAAGGTGGATTCTGGAAGATCGACCCTCAGTATGCGGACAGGCTCATGAATGGGGCTTTCAAGAAGCGCAGACTGCCCCCTGTGCAGATCCACCCAGCCTTCACCAGCAGAGTCCAACAAGAAGCTGGGACTGCCACTATCCAGGCAGCATCTTCTTGGTCCAGCGACAGTGTCCTGAATGTCAACATGGAGTCACAGCAGCTGCTCAAGGAGTTTGAGGAAGTCACAAGTGACCAGAATTGGAACCCAGCGGATGGGAAAATGGGCCACAAACGCAAGCAGCCATTGCCCAAACGGATGCACAAGACCGCTCGCCTCTCCAGCTCCCCCTTGCTCACTCAGGAAGAACAGACAGAACTTGGCTCATTGAAAGGTGACTTTGACTGGGAAGCTATCTTTGATACCACCTTGAATGGCACCTTCTCCACTTTTGAGGATCTGGAGCTCACGCCTCCTATTAGCCCAATAACACGAGATGTGGACTTGACCGTGCATGGAAGACACATTGACTGTCCACAGGAATGGTGCCCAGTTGGGCAGGATCAAGTTCTAATGGAATCCAACCAGAACAACTTGGACTTTGATGAAACCTTCATGGCCACTTCTTTCCTTCAGCATCCTTGGGATGAAGAGAGAAATGATTACCTCTCAAATTCAGTCAGCATGGATCAGTTGTTTGAACTCAACGACTCTTCTTTGCCAACAGACATGAATGAGTGGAGCAGTATGGGATCTTTTTTATAAGAGGCTGCTGCCGGTTAGAAGGATCAAGTTAAAGCCAGGTAGACGTTATCAATTAGCAAGATGCTCCTACTGCTGCTGGAACTTACAAGGGACAAGAGCTCTGGAAACAAGTACATACACATTGACTTTTCTCAGCTGCAAAGGTATGGTTATTCTTAAAAACTACAGAAGAAACCCAGAAGATTTGACTGGATCATCTGTAAGCAACACATCAGGAGAAGCCTCTGCCCATTGGGTTTCCCTAAGAGAAAAAAAAATACTTATTTGGGGACTCTGATTTTTTTAAATAAATGTGGATTATCCTCTTTTTTTTTTTTTTTTTTTGTGAGAATGGAAGGAGCATATGTTCCCTCTAGGACAAAGAAGAGTTACCAAGTTATGAGCAAGTGCTAAGATTTCCTGGTGATTTAGGACAATGTAGACTATATGCAATTTCCTTTTTTTTCTCTTTCTCTCTCTCTTTCTTTCTGTCCAGGGGTATTCCCGGGTATAACATGAGATAATTAAGTAGCAGGCAAATAAGGTCCCTTCTGGATTCAGTCTCCCTCCTGAATTGGGGCATGGAAGAAGATGAAATCTGTAAAATCAGATGTGAATCAGTTAGCTGGCCTCTTCAGATGTTTTGTATCGTCTATTATATATAAATATATATCAATTCAGAGAAACCTATATTTTTAGCACAATCAGTAGGGTATCTTTTGGGTGGGATGGTAATGGAAATAGAGTTTTGTCTGTATAAAGACTCTTAATCGTGCTGCAAATTAAAAATGAAGTGTGACAAGTGTTTATTGTAACAAAATATGCAAGGGAAAATTCCTACATCAAAAGCAATGAATTTATTTAAGGATCAAGAAAAGGATCAAGACCCGAGAGAAAGAAAAGAGACTTGACTTTCTCCAGACTGCGGTCTTACTTGTTTTTATACCCTGAACTCTTTGCCTGTAGTCATGAACGGCTGGATTTGCTGTAAGGCCTAGAATTATGTCACTGTGAACCTGCAACACTTTTGAATGACTGACAAAGCGATAATCAGAAACTGTGAACCGAAAGCACCCTTTTCATCTGCTTGCATGGGAGGCTCTGAACAGCCTTTGGGACAATCCAGGAGACAAATCAAGTGATGGATGATTACAGAGTGAGCGCTCCTCTCCATCAGAGTGAGGCAGTTGTAAGAACCACAGCAAAGGTTGCTTTGTTTTGAAATCGGTAGGTTGAGTGTTCCCACGCAGGGTGATGCTTACCAGCTCTTGGTGGTTTTGGTTTCTATTTAAACAAATGTTCTTGGATGGGACTAATGAAAAATGAAATCTGGATCCAGGGCTCAGTCAGGAAGTCACAGGCCAAAGACTGTGTGTGCAACAGAGGCTAGTTGCAAATGAAAATGGAGTGTAGAATCACTTCTCTGCTTTACTTTATGTATCCCCTTTATTTTGCTACTCTCTTAAAGCAATAATCAGTCTCAGCACTTACCATCTCCAACTCGCTGCACCAAGGTTAACCAGTTAATTCTCACAGAACCCTTGCAATGTAAGTATTATTATCCCCATTTTACAGATGGGGACAACAAGGCAGGGATCAATTAACTGATGTGCCCAAAGCCTAACAGCAATGCCTCTCTCCCAGTCCTGTGACTGTACTGCCTCTTAAAGGTACGAAGGGGATGCCAGCAGGCTCAACATTTCTCCAAAGCAGTTAGAAAAGATCATGGTGTTTTTGAGTGCCTGAAAAGGTGAGCAAGGACAGGCAAAGTTCCTGACTATGTTCTCAAGACTTTTAACAATCTGGGACCAGAGCTTCAGCAGGTGAAAATGGCTATAGCTACAGTGATGTCAACAGAGCTATGCTGAATTACCTGTTGAAGATCTGCCCCTAATTGGTTTGCTAATGGAGGTGTGGAAGATAACCGTGAAATATGCATAAGCAGAAAAAAAAATTTAAAAAAAGGTAGTTAAAAATAAAAAAACTTGAATTCAAGCTCTAGAGAATCTAATTCTATGCCTCTCTGTTGGTACAGATAATATAGTTAACGTAACATAGCTGCTAGTTAGCAAAAATGAAGTTTCTTTGGAGTGTGTTAGAGTTGTTGAAAAGTGGAGAACTATAATTTTTTTCTTTATTTAGAAACTATCGTATGAATGTAGGAACTTTGATGTGAACAAACTAACTTAGCTGTAGTCTAGTTGTAGTTTTAAGAAAATAGCCTGATTTTATGCTGGAAAAGAAAACCCTTGTATTAACTAATGAATTAACTTGCATTCAAGGTCACAGAGGTCAGAAATGCAATGCATTGCATATGAGTTTTCAGGTACATAGGGCTAGATCCTCAGTTGGCGCAAAACAGCCTGGTTCCTCTGAGGTCAGTGGACCTAATCACACTTCCAGCAGGAGAGGATATTGACCCATTGATCTCCATATAGGTGGCTGCTGGAGTTGGGTGGAACTCTTAGGTATGTCTACTTTCAATAAAAGACCTGTGGTTGACCTGGGTCAGCTGACTCAGGCACAGGTTGTGGGGCCTAGGGATGGGTCTTAGCCCCGAACAACATTGCAATTTTTAGCCCTGCAGCCACAGCCCTGTGAGCCCAAGTCAATTGATCCGGGCTCTGAGACTCTTTCCCAGGACTCTTTTTTTATTGCAGTACAGACGTAACCTTAGGGTCCATGGTTTAATTTTAGACAGTGCTCCCCTCAGTCTGGTGGGCAATCAAAAGAAACAAGCTCCAATGACTGCCAAATGGCTGCATCAAGAGCTGGCTTCATTTCCTAATGGGGAGCCGTAGCTGCATGGCTTTCGTCTCCATTCCAAGGCTACTGATGAGCAGACCGGGCCTAGTTCCTTTTTTGGGGGGGTAATGCTTGGGGGGAGGAGGGATTGTTTCTTTCTCCTGTTTGGGGGCCTATTTCATACAGATGCTGGAAGAGCTGCAAAGATAAGTGTGCAATTTAACCTTTTTCATGGAAAGCTATTTACAATTAAAAAACCATGCAAAATGAAAACTGGTTTTGCCTCCTTGTTTCCCTACAGCAGCGACTTTGAGTCTTTTGCTGTCTCGTACTTACGTGACCCTTATTTACCATGGTAGCAGAACACCCACAATCCTTTTAATTCATTTATCATCCCACACTCCTGTGAGGGTGGCCATTGCTATTTGTCCTTATTGTACAGATGGAAGATGGTGGCACAGAGAAGCTAAGTAACTTGCTCAAGATAAGACAGAAAGTCCATGGTGTACCAGGGTCTTCAACCCAAGTCTAGAGTGGTACCCTAAACACTGGACCATCTTTCTTCTCTTTTCAGGGAGGTACAAGGCTTTTAGGAATGGGAGATGGACAACAATCTGAGGGGTCAAGATGTGAAATGAAATATTATTCGTTTTTGTATTATAGTAACACCTAATGGCCACTAGTGAAAGTGGGGTCCTGCTGTTCTGGATGTTATCGTGGCCAGAGTGAAGCATAAACCCACTCGGCTCATTCTTACTGCCCCACTTCCTGTAATCACACCCAAGCTTTCAATTTAAAAAAAAAAGGGGAGTTTCTATCTATGGTGGTTGAGCAGAAGAGGTTGAAAACATGGCCTAAGTCTGCCTGAATCTACAGTGAGCCTGCAACAGTAGCTCAGAGGGCTGGGAACTGCCCTATTCATTTCAGTGGTGTGTTAACGCCAAGACTCACTGCGCTGGGAGGCCCCATCAACCTTACCCCAGCACAGCAGTATGTGTGTGTGTGCGTGTTCAAGGGCCACCAAGAATGTAGCAGGGTCTGCCCTCCCACCCAGGTATGCCTCAGTTACTGGGGTGAGTCCTAGGAGATGTCCCTCTTACACACTTGTCTGTTTGTGGGTGCAGAGAGGGGAGCAGTAAGCTTGCTACCACTTCTGGGAGAGAAAATGGGGTCACAGGCCACTGCCCCAACCTTTCTGGTATGGGAGAGAAGCCCTCATGTCACTAAAAGTGAGGGGGAATGTCTACATTTGCACCTTAAATCGACTTAACAACGCTTAAGTCGACCTACAGAACACTGCATCCACACTGGGCGCTTCCTTAAGTCGACTTAATAACTCCACCGCTGAAGGTCGACTTAATGCCTAAGTCGACCTTAGTAAGTTGACTTAAGTCAGTGTGGACGGGGAGTACCCTTAAGTGAACCTAATTGGCCTCCAGGCCCCAGTACAATGTGGGACAGCTACCCACAATGCACCACTCTTTGGTCGACCTAGCGACTGCCAGTGTGGACATAGGCAGTCGACTTAAGTTTTTAGTGTGGAGACACTAAGTCGACCTAACAAAGTCGACTTTAAGTCGACTTAAAGTCGACCTTGTTAAGTTGACTTAACAGAGCCTCCAGTGTAGACGTAGTCAAGAAGCCCTGTGTCACGGTGTGACTAGGCCCTCATTTTCCCTTAATCTGTCTCTACAGCATAAACACATAAGAGTCAGTGCAAAAAAATGTTGCCATCTAAACAGCCAGAAGAAGGATTATGCTTCCCAGTTTTTAGCTGGAGAATTGAGGCACAGAGAGGTGAATTGACTTGCCCAGGGTCACAAAGGGAGTCTATGGCAGAGCTTGTATCTGAACCTAGACCTCCTGAGACCTAATTGTGTGTCTTAGCCCCTAAACTAGAGCCCACAGTCTTGACACAGGCAAAGCTTCCATTTGGTCAAATCCTGGGGTCTTTTTGCTCAGCCTTCCTCTGTTAAACCATCCACTGACCTCAAAGAGACTTTTACCTGAGCGATTTGGTCCACATCATGCACATGTATATTGCTGAGAGACACCCAGGAGGCCTAGCATTGGAAAATAATCTTTCAATGGTCAGTTACTTGAGGGACTTACCCAAGTGGCTGGAAGCACCATAGACACCTTTTTCTTTTACAGAGAGGCAGGACAAGAGACAGTAACCAGGAGATCTGGACCACCAGGAATGGGTTAGGGATGTCCACGAAGCAGGAGGGGATGGCCCAGTTTTAGTTGTTGTAATGATGTTTTTCCAAACTAGACTTTTTGCGGTACAGAGATGTGTAGCTGTGTAGCAGCAGGGGAATTGTAAGACATTTGGGAATAATATGGCTAAAAACACTTCTAACAAACAATATTTTGGACCAGAGGATATGTGTCCTTAGCAAGTTCAAACTGTTCCCTACAGGTTTCATAGCTGCGATAGGGGAGGAGCCATTCACCTTCATGCTAGGGGCTCTTGCTGAGATGTACCCTAATCCCACTTTGTTTTGCCAGGGCAGAGAAAGGAACATTTAGGTCCCCACAGACATGGAACTGAACTGCAGGCATGAGGGGTTCAGGGGTGAGGGCCCTCAAAAGCAAGTGGATCTGCAGCAGCACGTTCCAAGGATGATTGTAATAGAAAATGCTTCCTGGTGCTCAAAGTCAGCAGCCCTTTGGAAAAGGAAAAAAGCCCCAGCAGCAGCCCAGAGATGGAGGCCATGAGCTGGAGAGGGCGGGGATCTGCACAAAAGAGACAGTAATAGATGAACCCACTTGAGGTTAATTACACTGAGAAGCAATTAGCTCCACAAGGATGTTAGAAGCAGCAACAAAAAAAAAAACCTTGAAAGGTTGGGGAAGGTGAACTCTTAATGACCTCAGAGGAGTGCAGAGGCAGGACACCGGGCAGATGTTGGGGTTGCTTTCTTTGCAGCAGAGGAATGGGACAATACAGGGAGAATAGCCAACTTTCCAAGGAGAGAGAGGAAAGAGACCTGGGGGATTTTGCATTAAATGTTTTCAGTTTTATTTCACTCTGACCTTAGCTGCTGTCTGAGTCCCTAGATCCAATAGCTTACTCTCTGGTCGCTTGGCACAAGGTAAGATATTTTTACTAGCAGCTGTCTTGGGCGAGTGGATTGGGGGGGCAACTCTTTTATTCTCAGTGCAGCCTAATGCATTGCTGAAGACTGGTGGATGTTAGAGCCAGAGAAGGGGAACACAAATGCTGCTTGAGAAAAGCAAGTGCCTTCATTAAAAAAAAAAAACCTGGTCCAGCTGCAGCCGCCCAAAGGAGGATGAAGAAAAAGCAGCAAAAGTGCAGAGGGAAAAATGAGGCCAATCACCCTGTGCGGCTCACCACTGCCGTGCAGGTAGCCCTGACTCAGGTCTCTAGGTTTGGACTGGTGGGGTCTGGGAGGAGTGGCTATTCCTCATGGGCTCCAAAGAGAGGCCTGAGGATGTTTGGCACAGAGAGGCCTTGAGAACAGGCAGATAGAAGGGATGTGAAAGGCAGTCTCAGGGCTCTGACAGAGATGGGAGGGCCTCCCCCCGCCCCAGAATATAACAAAAAGCAAAAGTCGAGGGCAATTGCAATAGTCTTTGCATTTTAATGTCTGAGGAGCCCCAGATGCTTTCCAAACATCCTGAGCTAGCAAGCACAGCCTGGCCTGTGGAATATCCAGACAGTGCTGCTTTAAATTTGCCTTTGGAAAGCTGTGCTCCTGTTTCTTTAAATTAAAAAAAAATGTATTGAGTGCATAGCTGCAAGATAAAGCCCATTTAGCTAAAAGGTGGGGACTAGTTTCTTTTGCCACCCCTCCCTCTTGGGTTGTCTGCAATGCCATGCACCAGGAACATCTGTAACGCACATCATCTGCTAGCCCTGCGCCTGGGCCCTGAAGAGTGGTAGGGGCTGGGCTGCTCCCCCCCCATTGCCAGCAGCTGGCTCCCCTTGTAGCACCTTCCAAACCAGCATTCCAGGTGGGTATCTTGGTGGGGGAGATCAAGGTAGGTGGGTGCTGGAGGTGCAGCGGGCGGGAGAGGGTTTTAATGTGGTCTAGAGGGAGCACCAGGCAATATGGCTCAAGTGTTAGAGGACTGAAGCCACTTAGCCCCCTGTACAGCTGGAAGGGACTGAGAGGTCAACAACTCCCTGTGCTAAGGCAGGAGCAAATAATTCTTTAACTCAGCATAGGAAACTGCTCAGATGGGGGTCTACTGAAATGCAGCCATCTTAGGGGAGGGGCAGCTGATAACTGGCACACCCTTACAAAAGGGGGCTTTGGGTCAAGACATGGCTCTGGTCTTAGGAAAAGAGGGCAATCATTTCCATGCAGCAGTGCAGACGGGAGGGTGGTTTGTAACTCTCTTGTGAGGTTTGGGGGCAGATTCTGTCTTAAAGCCCCAAACTGGTGGAGTCTGTGATTGTGGCCAAATCTCAGCTTTCTGGGTTTGTTGGTTTATTTTTCACAGTGAATTTCTAGTTCTTGTGGTGGACAGATGGCTGAAAGTGTGACCTGCAAAAGGTTAAACCCGGGAAGCAAATAAAAAGTGCTGACTTTCTTAAAATCTCATGAGTTTGGGGTGCAAGGTGACTTCTGATGGCTCGGCTCGGCGTCAGCCATGCTGTTAGAAGCAGGGCCACGGGACGGGACACAGCCCTTTTTAGCTTTGCAAGGGGCAACCCTCATGCTTTTATTTAGACTCCCTTGAAACAGATGGGCATTTTGCATGGATGTGGAAAACTTAAAGGGATGACAAATATTTTGCCCCTGGAAGGAGACCGGGGCCTTTAAAGTGGAATGGGGGAGGAGCACCAGGCAAGATCTGGAACAACCACACTTAGTTCGGCTTTGAAATCAACAAACTTCCAAGCAACATTTTTTTTCAATGGGGGTTTTTTGGTGGTGGTTGTTTTTAACAGCAGCCAGAAAATGTATGACTAATGTGTGTGTAAGGGGAGGCCTTGGGCGGACGGGGACAGACCAGGACAATACCGTAGTAACCAGGGCGAGGGGAGGGCTTTTCTTCCATCAAAGCTTGAAGCTTTCTTCCAGCCAAGGAGACTGAGAGAAAGAATGCAAGACAATAAACTTTCTCCCTGGGTTGTAAACTTTGCCCTCCAATGCAGGCTAAAGAGACTGGGCTGCCTTTTACAAAGCGCTGTGTGTACTCAGTGAGAAAGGGAGAGAAAAAGAAAGGAAGGTCAAGGCCCCTTCAGTGCCTGGCCTGTCCAGGCTTGCCTGGGAGAGTGTGATTTTTCAAACACCGCAGCTTGCAGCCTGGCCCGTCTCTCCCATAGATCCCAATGCTTCAATCCGTTCCTGGGATGTGGCAAGTTGTCCTCCCTGCGCCGCCCCCGTCCCCCCTCCCTCCCACCCTCCATCTCCCTCTGCGCAAATGATACCGTGAATTGCAAAACTAATCAGCCAAATGGGAAAGTTGGGGAGTGTATTTGTTTATTTAGTCAACCAGGCTCTCAGGGAGGCTTGGAACAGTGCTGCAGGGGCTACAAAAAAGGCTGTTTGCCAGTTTGCAAGTGTATTAGCATGGGGCAGGCACTAGTCAAAGAAAATTGTGCAATACAAATACTCTGATGGCAGAGACATTCTAGTCTATCCTAGCTTTCTCAGCACAGAGTCCTGCTGAAACCAATCGATCTTATGCCATGTTTGGCCCTGTGACTCTTCCACCTTTCTCTCTATCTTCTTAAACTGTGCCCAGCCCCAGGGTATCTGGTTACCTGCCTTTCTATCTCTGCCCTCGCTCTCTTTTTATGTCTCCTTTTTACTATCTTTCCAGTAAACAAACAAGTCCTGTGGCACTTTTAAAGACTAACAAATTTATTTATCGCATGAGCTTTTGTGGGAGAAAAGTCTGACGAAGTGAGATTTTCTCCCACGGAAGCTCATGCGATAGATAAATAAATTTGTTAGTCTTTAAAAGTGCCACAGGACTTCTCATTTGTTTTGCTGATGTAGGCTAACACGGCCAGTGCCCCGAGTCCCGAGCCAGCAGCTGCAGGATCTGGCCTGGGGTCAGAGGTGGCAAGAGCCAGATCTGGGGCTGGTGGCGGTGGGAACCCGATCCAGCCCCAGCCTCTGGGGTCAGCAACTGGACTTAATGGGGCCTGGGGGCTCCGGGGCCAGATCAGGGCCAGGGGTGGGGCTTGCGCAGCAGGGGGCAGGGCTGGCATGGGGGGGAGACTGGGGCTGGGCCCCAAACCTTTTTTGGGGGCAGTGACATCCCTGCTTTTTTGGGTGTCTGGCTGGTGCATCTAGCCCACATGAGCAAGGATTAGCTGATCGCCATATTTGGGATCAGGAATGGACTTTCTCCCAAGGCAGTTTGGCAGGGCCCAGAAGAGTTTTTCCTTTCCCTTAGCTTGGGGCATGGATCGCATGCTGGTGGTTTCTCTGTACCTTGAAGTCTTTAAACCATGATTTGGGGACTTTGGGGATTCAATCCTAGGTTAGGGGTCTATTGCAGGAAGGATAGGGGGTTTTGTGGCCTGCATTGTGCAGTAGGTCAGACTAGATGATCATACTGGTCCCTTCTGACCTTAAAATCTATGAATCTTTGGTTGTTGGGTGGGGTTATTTCAATCCCCTGAACCATCCTTTCTATACGATTTGCTGAGAAGATTTAAAAGAAAACTCCTGCCCGCTCCGTAAGAGTAGAGGGATTAGCCAGATTCTTGGGTTGTTTATTCTCCTAACTAAATCCCTGCTGCACTTCAATTGGTGATGGGACGTTTCCTCCCTCCTCTCATGTCGCATTGCTGTGAATGCTGAGGCCCTGATCCAGAAAAACACTTAAACACATGCTTCAGCTTAAGCCCAGGAACAGACCTTTGCGATTGTGCTTAAAGTGCCTCAAGAGCTGAAGAGTTTTGCTAGCCAAAGGCCTTAAATAAAAACAAAATACAAACTGCCAGGCACTATCCCGAGGGGTGGCTGCATTTCTGCGATGGATGAAGAGATCCTTCTTTGGAAGTGTGTGGAGGAGAAGAAGCCTTTGTTCTTCCCTTATTCAGGCAAAACATCCACTGAAACCTTCGGGGCCAAATTCAGGTGAAAAACATTTGCAACTCCTACTGGTATCAGTGGATGCTTTCAACGGGTAAAGAGTTTCAGGGCTTGCCTCAGGGTTTGTGCAAAGTTTGTGGCGTGCCTAGGAATGAAAGGATACAGCTATCAATGCCAGTCATTAGGGTCATCACAGTCGGTCTTTTATTATTTATTTCCCATATTGCCCCAGATGTCCCTTCATCTATCATCCTTTCTTTATGGGCAAACAACAACACCTCAAACCAATCTCCTTCTCACAGAGGGAACATATACACATAAGCCCTTCTTTTCTCTCCTTTTCTTGCCTTCTCTTTCTTTCTCTTCCATTGAGTGTGGGGCTGGCACCGAGCCATCCTGGCAACAACCTGCTTTCACTTGCTAATCATTCTAAATATTGAAAATCAACGCCTAGAATAAACAGCTCAGAGATTGGGGCTGTCTCTTGTCTGTTTGGAAATGCTAATCTACCCGGCTTTTGTTTTCCTTGTGCGGATTTGATGCCTTGTTTCTGAGGAGGTCACAGCTGATGGGGGGGGCACTCCCCTTATTTTTTCTCATCATGAAAATTCAGCCAGTTTTAACATACTAGGCTGGAGGGTGAGGGGGGCAGGGTATAAAGGGAGGGAAAGGAGTGAACACCCTTTGCATAGCAATGAAGGAACCTCCAAAGTTTGGGAATTCAGGTTCCCAAATTGAACTTCTGGGTGCCTAATGCTTTATCCAAACCTCTCTCAGTCTGCAAAATGGGCCAAGAAATTTCATGGGAACAGACTGAAGTTCTGGCATTTCCACTTTGAATGGCAATCCCATAAGTAGGTGTTTAGATCCAGGCTGAGACATGACCTGCTCCAGAGTTTGAGAGCAGCTGGGTCCAGGACACAGAGAAATAAAACTCTTCCAAGCCTGGGATGGAGGGCCTCTGTCTCACATTCAACCTATGACAGACAGAAGCGATGCTGATCTGGTTAGACGAGATCATTGTAAGGGTCCCTCTGGCGTTAGAATCTTTCCGGCCCTGTTTGAAGGGGAAGCAGTCTGAGGAGTTACTTGTATTTTACCCTCACCAATCATCGGGAGCATTGTACCAGGCATCAGAAGGTGACACTTGAGGCCTACCTATTCTGTCTTCCCAGGACGGTTTCACCACCTCCTCTCAGCTGGAGACTTAGCCATAGAGGAGTGCTGTTAACATCTCACAGCTCTGCTTTGCAAACACTACTGGCTCCCTGTTTGCTTCAGAGAGGAATGCACCGTCCTGCACTTAGTGGTGGGACAGAGGTAGGGGAGAAAGTGGTTTAAGCCCTGTTTCCGTGACTGGGATACCATAAAGGAAAACCGAGTCCATGGCTTGGATCCTGGCTCCTTTGCTGGATCATTTTACCCTCCATAATCACTCATGGCAGGGCGCTCCGGCAGGTTGAGCGGCCTAAGTTCTCCCGTGGTACAAAGTGTTCTCTGCGGTGGGCCCAAGGGCCTGGAACCCCTTGTCAAAAGGTTGTGCCCTGATGATGATCAGATGCCAGTGGGAGCTGCTGAATGCTTGAAAATCTGGTCTCTAAAATGGGGTAGGGATATTTTTCTTTCTTGCCCCCCCATCCCAAACTTATTTACAGAGATCAGTGAAGCCTCACAAAACCCTTATGAGCGAGTGTCATTGTCCCCATGAAAGAGATGGGGAAACTGAGTCACAATGCAGGGAAGTGACTTGCCCAGGATCTGGAATGGACCCAGAGCTCCCTAAGTGTGTACATATATTTAAATACAGTGAGAGATCAAGGTGCAGTCCCCCGACTGGCCATCCCTCCCCACTTTTTTTCTCTAGCTGCACCCCTTCCCTGCGAATCCTGTAGCCTTCACCTCCTGTTCTGCTCATGGCCTATTTTCCAGTTCCCTAACTGTGAGTGTATTTCCCAGCATTGCCTGCTGTCTCTCTACATGGAGCGTGTGGAGGGCTCTGCCTTTTTCATTGCTCCTGGCTGTATTTCTCACCATCACTGCTGCAAGGATGTTTGTGATGGGCAGATGAGGGGACTCTTCCCCATCCTTGTACCATGCTGGCACCTATGCCAGCTGCAGCCTGTGTGTGTCCTACCAAGCATGCTTGAGCCCCAGGGAACCGATCCACTCCACCTCTGTTGTTATTACCTTTCCCTTCTCTCCTTCCCTCCCTGGAGAGGCCAGAGAGGTAAACAAATATAAACAACATCCATGGCATCCAGCCGTTACCCGCTGACGTTCCTCTCAGCTGCAGCGGGGAATGCAACACAATGGGCCGGCAGGCCAGGGCATGCCCGGGAACAGAGAAAGGGGCTGGAAGAATTAGGCCAGCATTGACCCGAACCAACAGGTGCAGCCAGCCCTTTTCAGCTCTATCTTGAACAATATGTAAAGGCTGTCAGGAGAAGATTGGTGTGAATTCCAACTCCCCTCCTCCATCCTTCTAACCCCAGGCCCAGGTAGTTCGTATTCTTCCGGCAAACCACAAACTCTGAGCAGTGGGGAGCTAAGATGGGCTGGGGGGAGGGGAGAGGCCTTTGACACTGCAAAGCCAAAAAGGACTTTTTGGTACCTAGAAAGAGGTCTTAACCCCCTCATCACTGTGCATGTGTGACCTGAATAAGCCCCTTTGCCTTGAGTCTCTATTCAGTAGCTGGGTGAGTGGGAATCTATTGAAAGTGCAGTTCAGGTCAGAGGAACCCCTGGCACCTTCTTATGAAACAGATCCAGTATTAATCCAGGTTCAAAAATCAGGAGTTTGGCCATATTAAAATTATGAAGCTGGCTTAAAAATCACAAGATTAAAAAAAAAATAATGTTGGGTTCTTTTTATTGTACTCCTGGGTGCTGAGGAAGGTGATCATATTTTCAAGCCTCTCTCTGAAGCCACGTGAGCTAGAAACATAACTTTTAAAAAGTAAAAGCAGTCTCTCTCATGTACTTACTGGTCCCTAGGAGTGGGGCCTTTAAGAAAAGCATTGGCTATCACCAGAGTTGGCAGTGCTACAGGATCTCCTTCCTGTGGGCCTTCTTCTCCAGCAATGTGCATCTTGTGTAGGCACCTGCAACAGTGCTAGCTCAATGCACAGGTGTATGTGGCCACACAAGGTACAAAGCAGTGACAAATCTGCCTCAGGGTGGATTCATAGAAGAGCTAGGTCCAAAACTCCTTTGCATGTGGGGAAAGATTGGCTCCAGACCTGAACTTTGCAGCTGGCCTTTATTCTTTGAAATGATCCAAACCAATCTCCTCTGGAGCCAACCACCCCTTCACTTTGGGGAACTTTAAACCCACTTCTAATTCATAGTCCTGTCCACTGTCCGTCCTTACTACAAGGTTTCTACAGTTCTTTACACCTGTGAGTCTTGCAGAGAATAAGCTGGCTTCTACTTTGTCTCATGCATCATCAGCAGAGGAGTTCACCCTTCAGATGGAGAACATTACTGGTGCTGGGGCCCATGCCCGGCTTTCAGGGAGTTTGCAGAGTTAGTGGTTAGAAGAGAACTTTATTCTGCTTGTAAACTGAGCACATTTCCCCTGGAAGCCACTGAGATGCAATGAGCGTAGAGATCATGATGCTGTTTCTACAAGGTGACTTTTCAGAAGAGAAGGGAGTCTCAGGACCCTGGGGTTTACCTTCTGCAAGGTGAAGAATGAGTTTGAAACCATGGGACAGCTGTAATGGTCCGAGGGGCCATTACCACAAGTGACCCTGCTTTTTAAACCCAGCCCTCCAGAATCAGAGCTTCATCACTGTGATGGTGTTGGCATGTCACCCTACAACCTCATGTCACAACTCAGTAATGATCCTACTTAGCATTCAGATACTATTCTTCGTGCTACAAACCCAGATTTCATGCGTTTGTACTATAAAGGAGGGGGTTGCTATTCTTAGCCCCATTTTACAGGTGGGGAGCGTGGAAACTGAGGTGCTGAGAAGCTAAATGTCATGGCCATCAGCCCACAGCCAAGCCGTGAATAGATCCCAGATCTCCTGGTTCCTAGTCTGATGCCTGACCTGCTAGAGCATGACAAGGTAGCCTGGGTTTGGTTTCATCAACTCCATTGAAACCCCAGTCTCAGCTTGAGAGCATATGCAAGCAGCTAGCCCCAGGCCAGTTTGGCAGTAATCAGGTGAGCCCCCACTACTGTAGCTGGACACATGCAGCAAAAGCAGAAAGAGTGCTCCTCTTGGATAGATCTGCTACATCAGAACATCAAAATGCCGCAGCCCTCCCGATACTGGGACCTCAGATAAGAGCCTGATTTTTTTTTTTCCCCCCCAGGTATTCCCAGCCCATGACTTTTCCTGAGTTCCAGATGAACCTGTTTTGGTCAGAGGTGGAAGTGGTAAGGCAGCACAGTCAACACAATAATTAAAAGGGCCAGCGTCCTATTCACACCACACACGCCCTCTTCATGGGGGAAGGAGTTAGCTCCCATGAGGCTGCTCCATTGGTGAATTGGGGCTGTTTGCTCTTGCAGAGGCAGCCTCTTGTGTGTGTGTGTGTGTGTGTGTGTGTGTGTGTGTGTGTGTGTGTGT
>ML685815.1:1984224-1999855 GCA_007922175.1 Pelusios castaneus | reverse complement strand
TCATGCATGTGTTCTTTTGCAGAGTAGAAGGATGGCATGGGGGAGAACGTGAGAGGACACTGATGAATTGGCCATAGGAATCTGAGAAGTGACGGCCATGACCACGTGTGTGTTGTGTTTGCGGGAGGTAATGGTTTGGTATGAGACACATTAACAGGGAGGAATGTATAAATATCCAAAGGTCGCTGAGCTCCATTAGATGCAACATGATTTGCCATTCCTTCCGCGACATTAAGGGAGCCTGACTTAGCACTCAGATGCTGTGGTGAGGGAATCTCGTGGCGAAGCTCACGCAACAAATACATTTGTTAGTCTTTAAAAATGCGACGGCACTCCTTGTTTGTTATGGTGAGGGGTGCCATGGGAAACCCTAAGAAAGAAGAAGAGGATGAGATTCTGGGCCCCGTGTTGTCAATGTCAAAACTTCCCTAGATCCAGAATTTCACCCAGAGCCTTATGTGCTCAAAGACCAGGAGCCTCTGTGTTACAGAGGAAAATCCAAGCAGTATAGAGACTGAGGATAAAAACGTAGCCCAGATTTTCAGCCTTATTCCTCTGTCCCTCCTAAGTCTGTTCAAATTGGACCCTCCTCCTCTGTGAGAGTCATATGTTGATATCTTTGCATATTGCTTCATGGTGCACCCTACACAGGACCTGTTCTTTGCCTTTGTCTCTAAGGCACCATATGCAGCCGTGGGACTGGTGAAAAAAATAAGAGCCATAGATCAGTGGTTTCTAAACTTAGGGTTGGGAGGGACCCAGTACTGCGTCGCAGACCCTCAGGTACTATGTCACGGTACCTCCTGCTGCCGCTGCCAGAAGACTGGCCCATGGAGGCTCAAAGATGTAATTGCTGGGTCGTGGGCATAGATGATTTTTTTTTCAACTGGGTCCCAAGAAAACCGTTTGAAAAGCACTGCCATAGGTCACTGTTGAACTGGAGTAAAAATTGAAGCTCTGTCAGCTTTAGGTGCTTGATCGTTTGTGCTTTATGGAGCCTTTACGCTGGCAATTTTACAGTCGCTTTAAGATGCCTTTGTGCTGTCAAGGTGGTGCAAAGGGGGCCTTGAAATAACTGAGACTCATGCTCTAGAAGTTTATGGTGTTGATTTTTAACCTGTGAAGCCCCAGATGGCTGGATCCTGGCTGCCTCTCTCCCTTTCTGATTCATAGGCCTGGTCTATCGTTGTGTGTAGGTCAGGCCGCAGTCTCTGGAACTAGGAATGAGAATTGAATAAAAAGCAAAGATGTTGGTAAAAACAAAGGGGAAGTGTTAGAGGAGGCGGAAAATAAAACCCCTTTTCACCTTTCCTCCAGAGAGTTCTCAAATGTGGTTAAACCATTATCATCCTGTTCTAACTGGGTGGGAAATTAAGGCACTAACTTGCCTAGAATCATACAGCAAGTTAGTGGCGCTAACCAGACTAGAACCTATGGCTATGTCTACACTCACTAAAATTAGTTTGAATTAGTTAATTAGAACTAACTAATTCGAACCAATTTTAGTTAGTTCGAATTAACTTAATTCGAACCAGCAAAATTTAGTTCGAACTAAGCAAGTGCCATTCATGGCACTTGCTTAGTTCGAATTAGCAAATTGCATTGAGTTCAATGGGCCGGTTAGTTCGCATTAACCCTTAGTTCGAATAGCATATTCGAATTTATTAGTTCAAATTAAGGAAGCCCTTAATTCGAACTAATGAAAGCCTAGTGTGGCCATGGCTTAAGTTAGTTTGAATTACGCTTCCTTAATTCGAACTAACTTGCCAGTGTAGACATAGCCTAAGACTCCTGATTTCCCCTAGCTTGTTCTACACTTACTGGAGCCTGCAGCCCTTCACTGAAACAAGACCAATCCACTAGCTGTAGGATGGGGGAATTTGGGAGGCAAGTCCATGTTTATGATGAAGCAGAAGAATGAGAGGAGCTGGCAGTTTGGACCTCAGTTTGCAGAGAAGTTTATTTTAAAACCACAGACAAAAGGGAAATAAACACCCATCTCTTTAGTGCTCTGAAATTTGATTGCCCACTGTGATGCCAAAGTCTGCTTGATCTCAGGGTTGGAAAGGTCATCCTGGGCTACCTCTCCTACCCTCTGGATCCTGCAGGGTAGTGCATAGATATGTACAGTGCTGGACTTTGTGATTAGGCCTCTCGCCTGACATAAAATCCAGGCAGCACCATGTGTGGCAGCTACTCTACATGCCGGACCTGATCCAGCCCTCACTCACACCTATGCAAACAGTGATGTCAGACTTTCTCTTCTGAGTCTGATTGGGAATTTCCTTCCATGGCATTTTGGATTGGAGACCTACAGACCTTTCTTGGCTTGTGCCCATGAAATCTGGGGCAGCTATCAGCATCTCATTCTTCTCTTGTAAGTGTTGGCTTCTTGGTGGTCCCGGGAACCCTGGCAGAAACCCGGCACTAAGAAGAAAGGGGTGTAGGGGAGGGGCTATTTCTAGCCTCCCAGCTCCTTCATCTCTGCCTGCTCTTGGAATCTGTCTGTGCCCCTGGACCTTGGACAGCAGAGCTGGATGATTGAGAGTTGCAGGGGGCCGAATACTAAGTAAACACTGTCAAGGGTAGGCTAGTTAATCCTGATCATTCATTTACAAATAGCCAGTTAGAGACCAGTAGGCAGGCAGCTATCTGTGCAGAGGGGAGATTTTAATTCCCTAGGCAAATAAAGCACAGGAGCGAGAGAGACTACATCTGATGCTGGCAATGCACTAGTGGGGGTTCATTCTGGGATATCAGCCTGGGGGTGTTCTCAGGACTAGCTAAGGGTATTTTGTCACAGAGGCTAATTCACAGACACGGCCCCTTCCTGCCACTAGTGGAGTTTTGCCATTGACTTTAATAGGAACAGGAGCAGGGTCTTGGATGACAGACTTTCAGCTTCTCCCAGGGGATCCTGGTGCAATCCCTCAGACTATGTCTACACTTGTAAAGTTAAGTCGACTTAACAGAGTGGCTACACTTTAAGTCGACCTTGTTAAGTCAAATTAACAGTAGACATAGCCGTCCACATTGGCTTTAAGTCGACTTATTAAGGTCGATTTAGCGCTATTCCCCATCCACACTGGCTTTAAGTCGACTTAAGAAGTCAATTTAAGGCTTAAGTCAACCTTCAGAGATGGTGTTATTAAGTCGACTTAAGCTGCCAGTGTAGACACACCCTCAGAACCCATGGTGCTGATGGTAACACCATGGCTAAATATGTTGTGTTCCCCTCTAATGGCTGATCCACAAAGAGGGTAACAGACCACTGCTACTGCCATGAAGTCACTCCTTTATCTCAAGTGCTGAAGACCTGTGGTGCTCAGCTGAAGGTCTAGGTTTCTATCTCTGTTGGGTGCCCATGGTGAGGGAATTGTTACACCTGTAAACTGAGGAGTTGAACTGCGTGGGGCCAGTGTGCCCAGCCCTTCTCTTCCCCCTTCCCCCCCCCCCCCAACCTCCAGGCACCTCTTGTTCACATGGAGCACTCATAGCTATCGCAAATCCCAGACTTGAGCACTGAAGGTCTCCAGCCTGAACCACAATGGAGGAAAAAAGGTCCCAGACAAATTTTAAAGAGAAGAAAATTGAATCCCTTGAAAGTCCTCTCATCACTGGCCATGGCCTCTCTCAGCAGTTTGCTTCTCATCAGTTTTAATCCAGGCCAGGTCACTAGTGACCAAAACCCATTATCTTCTCGTTCCTATTTGGGCTCCTGTGTCAGTGAGTTTGTGGTCTCCATTCAATTCCCAGGAAGTGAAGGCTCACCAAAAAACACCCCCTCCCAACAGGACTGAAGCAAAGGATGGCGTGAACCTGGCAATGGCACCACCTTCTGGCCCAGAGTTTGGTGGGAGGGGGGCAGTGGGAAGTTCGCACTGCTGCCCGTGATGTGCGTGCTCTGTGCTTGATATTCTCTGGGGTGGCCCACCTTGCAAATCTCACGAGCACTGAATTTATTTATGTGTTGCTGGTGAGACTGAGCAGAAAGCCTGTACAGGGCCGAAGCCTGGGGGAAACAATTCAGCAGGTAAGTCACCACCGTTACATATTGAGTGCCTGGACTTTGCAAATGCTCCCAGACAAGGCTGCTCAATCATTGTCCCATCATGGCACTGCCTTGGGATGCCGCCTCCTCCCCATCTGTTGTAATTCTGCTCTTCTGTTATGTCTACTCTGGTAAGGGCCTGCCATCTCTTGCTACTTCTGTCCCTAATTCTTGTCAACAAGGGCCGGTGGTGAGGGGATGCTTGATCCTAGCTACGGCATTTGCGGCCGAGAGTGGAGGATTGATGTACTTGGCCATTTCTGGATCCTTCAACCATTTCCTTCGGTATGCTTTGGTCCAGGCCCATGGAGACCACAGGTAAGGCTCCCCTGAAGCAGGAAGGTGTAATCTCCAGTTGATCAAACTAATACACTAAAAGCAGAGTGCACCCGCAGTGGCATAGGCAGGAGGACAGGCTAGAATCCTGACTACATACCTAGCTTCTTGGATGGGATTGTACTCAGGGATCCTAGCCCATCTCACTCCACTCTGGCTATTCTATTTTCAATATACTAGCTCAATCAGACCTAGCACAGGTATGTCTCCTCTAGCTGGAAATTACACCTCCAGCGCCAGGATAGATACAATCTGAGCAAGACAGGTCTGAGCCCTCAGGTGCTGAGCACCCGCAGCTCCATTTGTGGGGCTCAGCCTCTTGTAAGATTTGGCCATAGGTGCCTGGACCAACTAGACTCTAGCTTCCAGTGAGAGGATGTTCTAAACAACAGTCCCAGAGGGGGCTTTAACGGGAAGGAAAAGTTCCCTTTTAACTTTTGCAGCTCCAAATTCATGGCCGCTCACCTGCAAGCACTCTGTCTGTCTCTCTTCCATACACACACCTGTAGACTCTCTCTCTCTCTCTCTCTCTCTCTCTGTGTGTTTTAACCCTGTCTGCAAGTGAAATCTGGATGGCCCAATGAAACGTTAATAGACTCTGTGTCTGTGGGATTGTGAGGAGGGCATGGGGGGAGGTGTGGAGGTTGTTCCCACGCGTTCTATCATTCTAGGGCATCAGGAGGTCATGCAGGAAGGGGAGGAGGAATCTGGGGTGGGGGAGTGCTGCCAGTGTGGGACATCCCTTCAAGTCATAATGAAGGTTTTGTAATTTTATGTTAATCCTGATTGCTCTCTGGACTCTGTTCTCTCTCTCCTCTCCCATAGCAAATGCAAAGCCTTTTGTAGACTTTCCGCTGCGGTAACTGTTCCCTGTTGTAACATACAGTGAAACCTGGAATCTCAAGGGCGTCGTTAAATGTCACATGTACCTCAATATCTACACGTGTGTCTTGGCAGTCACAGTGTGCATGCGTTGCTGTATGTGTAGGACCTACAGTAACTGCAGCAGTTTTTGTAGCATATTTAATTTTGCCATTAAGAAGTTAACAGTTTTAAGCAAGAATCCTTCCAAGGCATGGCACCAGAAAGACATTTAACTGTAATAGACAGATAAGAAACCATTCACTCCTGGAGCTACTAATACTTAGTTTGTTTCACCAGTTTCTGATCCTTCACCTTCAAATGTGAAAGGGAGCATTGGGTATCCAGAGACCTGGCTTCCATTCCCAGGTCTCCCACTGGGTTACTGTGCGGCTCTAGGCAAATCACTTCATTGCTCTATGCCTCAGTTTCTCCATCTGTAAACTGAGCTAGCTATGCCTGCTACCTTACAGGAGTGCTGTGAGGCTGAATTCATAAATGTCTGCAGCATGCCGTCAGATCCTTGAATGGTAAATGCTGCAGCAGTGCAAAATGCCATTCTATTTTCGACATGCTTTCCTATGCCTGACACTTTTAGAGGTAGGTTACAATAGCATGTAAGCTAAAGGGCTTTTTAAGTAGCCTGACTGTGCTGACTGTTTTGAACCATACAGCAGGATCACTGCTCCTGAGTCCTGAACAGCATCCCGTGCAGTGACGTTTTCAGCCTATCAAACCTATCTTTGTTCAACAAGCACTGCAAACAAAATCGTTACTCTTGCACAACAGGCACCCCTGGCCAAACGATAACGATGAACACATTCCCATTCAGAGACATTTTCTGTGTTTACTTCCTCTTCTTTCTGCCCACTGCTGCTGGCCCGGTCACCTGTCTCTTTGCGGCTCTGAAAGTGATGCAGGAAAGCTCTTGCCCCTGTACTACAATCATGCAATCACAGAGAGTTGTTCATCAGACTAGTCTTCCCCTGACTCCTGCAATAACATGGGCTGGTCTTTCCCTGGCCCCCTCATGAGGCCTGGGAATAAGGACGCTCCATGCACCAACTGGTGACTTGGCGATCCACAGATGTCCTCTTGCTGACATCCCCTGACCAGTGCACCGAATGATCATGGCTCCTGCTTTCATTCACTCTGCAGAAAGATTCCTTTCAAGTCAGCAGCAACTATTCCTATGCAGGTTGGAAGGAAGGCTTGGGAGACAGTTTTCAGCGAGCCATCGGTTGTCTTAATTACTGCGGCTCATGAATAAGAAAATCCATGGTGGAAAAAGTTGTTAGGATTCATGGGATCCATCTGACACTTAAAATGGGCGTGGGTTCTAACTACGTTCCCAAACTAGAATGCTACAGCTTTGGGCCTCCATTGTGGCCCCTTGATGTTGTTCCTTTAGGCCATAAAAGGGTCAGAGTGACCCCTGGGGTAGCTCCCCCATTGCAGGATCAGTAAAGACATGGCACATGTGGCCCTACAGAGCCTCTTCTCATGGTCCTGACTGGCAGGTGTGCTGGAAATGGGTATGTTGCGGGTGGAAAGGGTTCTGGGAGCTCTGGGCAGAGAGGAACCCATAACAGCCAAGGAAGGCTGCCATAGGTTAGAGCAACCCCTGAGAGCTGCTGTAATTTAAGTTGGGGGCTTTATTGGCTGCTCAGAGTTAAAGAATCACGTGCTCACCTGGGCTGCCCTGTGTGCACCCCCTGAGAAATGCAGAAGAGAGTCGAGCAGAGCCAATGGTTAAAACATGGATTGCTGGTGTAAACACTGCAGTCCCCTAATGTATTGTATCGACGCTGGGTGTAACTGGGTCCCCTGCGTGGTCATAATTATAGTATAGATTGACCTTGGCATCCACACCTAGCCTAGTCACGAATCATGTTACAATCCTGCTTAGTGACTGTGCTGTCTACAGCCCACCCAGTGACCGTGCCCATAAACGTCCCTGTTCCACGGGACAGACAAAGGCTATGGCTGTAGGAACAACCGCACAATTATCCCGTGCCAGGCACGATTGTCATGCGTCCTGGTTGCTAGCATGGTTCAAACAGTGATGCAGGCAGGGCCTAGATTTCCCGCTGGGGAAAGAAAACAAATGCACAAGTTCAGATAAGCAGTTGAAAGCCCAGCTGCTTCACCACAGCCATTTGACCCCCAGAATGGCTTGGAAATCTCTTCAGAGCAGGCACTGCTGCTTCCTGTTTCCTACTGGTGGCCTAGGGTACCTGTTTGCTCCATTGGATACTGCTCATTCAAGGGTCCCAAGTTCAGTCCCAATGAGCTACCAGCTCCAGTAGAAGGGGCTGCCAACCCTGTCCGGCCTCTTAGTGGACATGGGGGCTATGCAGAAAGGCCAGTGCTGGGTCATTGTTGATATGCCCCCTGCCCACTAGGCAGGGCCATTCTTAGCGGACTGTGGGGCCCAGGACGAAGCTGGGGCCATGGCAGCAGCTACCTGATTCCCACTCCCAGCTGGGAGAAAGACTGCAGCCACCTGCCTCTGTCAGTCCTCACTGGGCCCAGGGCAGTTGCCTCAATTTGCCGTACACGAAGGACGGCTCTGCCTCTAGGCCACCCCAGGGCATGGCTTGCAATCCCCCCTCCTGTTGTGGAAGGTCTGTGGCTTCTTCATGACTTAGAGGGGCCAGCATAGGGGCAGTCAGTTTCCACTGACTCTCCACCCCCGACCTCCCATTCCTGCAATCTGCTGCAGTTTCGTTGCTGGGGCACCAGCAAGAATTTGGCCTTTATATTTCACAGAGTTTCCTCTTCCTTGAAGATTCAGGACTCAGAGCCACGTACACCTCCCCTCCCCTCCCATTTCACTAGAGTAACCGCCTGGCATGCTCCGCCTCTAGAGGATGCTTTGTTTGGGATCCAAAACCGACTCTTAGCCCCTCATGAGTGTACTTCTGCGTTTTGTGGAGGGAAGAGTTCTTCCCCAGGTTTGTCTGGAAGGCCCCTGTCACCAGCACTAGATCTAGACACAGCACATAATCTGCCTACATTTGTTGGGTGCAACGGGAGGATACTGTCACTTGGCCGGGACCCTTATATTAATCTCTTGAAATGTTTTCCTAGGAATTCCTCGCATAGTTTAGGCTTCCCCATCCAGCCACACTATCATGTGTTCCTCTTAGTCTCCAGGGATCACCTTGTGAGTTGATCAGGACGCTCAGTCAGTCCTTGCGCTCCCTGCTGAGTTGGACAACAAGTGACAGTAGTTTCTTTTGGGGAGTGGAGTGCATCCAGCAGGGAGCAGGGCTGAGATGCATTTCACATAGGTCACTCAACAGCCATCAGAAAGTAACAGCTTGAAGGTACTACCCGTGTGGGAGAGATTGAACCTGCAGATGAAATCCCCTGAGCCACCTGTTCCCCCAGCCTTCATTTTTTATTGTAAATTCTTTTAGAAATAACTCCTTAGCTGTTCCTTTGTTGATGACACTGTGTTTTAGCAACCATCAGAGTCTGATCTGATCTAAGATCTTACCTTTGCTGTGGTGTTATAGCCGTGATTTATGTTTGAGCGGGTGACTTATCGATTTGTAGCTATCTGGTCATTGTACGTTTATCGCTTGCCTGATTATGTGTCTGATTGATGATTGGCAGGTGCTTCTGAGGGGCTTTGTGGAAATGAGATCAGCTCTGACACTTGGAATCCTCTGCCCCAAACTCTCCAATATAAATTTAGTTCCTTCCTACAGTGAAAACAGCAAGCGTCCCTGGTATGGAGTGGCCAGGAGCAGGCTCGGCTCCTGAGAAATGACCGACGTGGCTCTCCCTGGCAATCTACTCCCAGCTTCCCCCCTCTTTCCCTTAATGGGCCAAGTAATTCCATAATGAGTGAGCAGAGACTTTTCACTGGCCTTTCAGCACAGACAGAAGATCCTCAGACAAAATGATGATGTCTAGGGGGTGGTGTAGGACAGTGTGACGGGCAGAAACATACACTAAGATCATTCCATGGTGCAGAAAAGGATGGCATTTCAAAAGCTCTCATCGGTGGCTCTTTCAGCTTACGCTTGCCTTTGACTGAGACTGCAAGCTTTGATGTAAAGGATATTGCTTATGTAACCAGAGTGACAGAAGGGCTATTATAGACTGTGAACATTTGTGAGGAAAGGAACTGATCTGACATCTTTGTTCCTGTTAATGACGCAAAACTCCATTGGCTAAAGAATGACAGAGAAGCAATATGAGGCATCTGAAACGTGCTGCGGGAACCAACACAGGAAGAGCTGGAATGAGATTTTTCTCCCTAAATACGTAGGGCCAAAGCCTCCAAACTGAGAACCTCAGCTGAGCCTGCACACTACATCTGCATGGTCACGGCCAGGTAATTTCACATGCAAAACACACTGTTGTACACACCCCATTCAGTGAGATGGGTGCACAAACACAGCTGTCTGCAGCATGATAAGGTGCTCTGTAATATGCGCTGAAGTTGTTGTTGAACAAAGACAGCCCCTGGTTTAATTTCAGGTCCATCCAAAACACCAGGGCGGGGGGATCAATGTTTGCCAAATGGAGGAAAAAGATGAAAGGACATTTCCCTTCTCCTTCAAGATTCTAAGTGTGTTTTACTAGTCGCAAATAAAATAAAAAAAGCAAACAACTAAAAACGACTGGATGGTGTTCTGTTGAAAGGACAACACCCCATAAACGGCAACCTTCTTGGTTGCTGAGAACAGCAGGAGGGCAGCAAGTGAGTCTGGTGCCAACAGTGTGGCATCATCTGTTCAAATAAATGTGTGGAGAAAAGAAGATGGATGCTTTTAGGGGCAAGGTGCCCTTTCTGTTTGGGAGGTAATGCTTTCTAATGGTTGGCACTGCAAGGAGTTAAATGGAAGTCAGGATTCCTGGGTTCTAGCCTCATCTCTGCAACTCACTTTCTCTGTGACCTTAGGAAAGTCACTTAACCCTCTGTCTGTTTTTCCTTCAGTAAAATGAGGGTGATAATTCCTACCCTCCAGGAAACTTCAATACTCTGTTATTTGTAAAGCACTTGGAGATGCTACCCTCTGTCAGTCCCTGCCCCAAAGAGCTGTTCTTCTGATTGAACAACAGGCAACAAACACCTCAGACTTCCCTCTCACCATTACAGTACGGCTCCTTTCCCCAGTAATGGATTCAGGAAAACTGGGTAGTCAATGATGTGTTGAGTCATTTATAGGGGAGCAAGGTGGGGAAATCCCCCTCTTTATACTATGCTTCTAAGTATCAGTAACTTCGCAGCCCAGTAACTCTAGTTCCCACTTCCCTGTACGTTAGCATTATAGTTTGCTAAATGGCTTATGACATAATATTTACCTTGAACTGTGGCATCAAGACTTTTCCCTTCACCCCCAAAGGAATGTCTCAAAAGGATTACCCCGGTACATGTTGTACCTGAGGGATGAAGGGTGTTGCAGGATGGGATTGGTTTGGATGAGTTGCCTAAAACAATTTTGCCCTCTCCGGCTCTGGAGCAGGGTGCTGGGAGCTCCTTTCCCCAATACTGGATTCAGGGAAACTGAGTAGTCAATGATCTGTTGATGCATTTATAGGGGAGCAAGGTGGGGAGAACTGACCTGCCCTGCTCAGCCAGGGGGTCAGCTGGTTCCCCAGGGCTGTAGTGCCTGAGTGCTGCCCTGCCCCGCCCCCAGGCTAGCTGCCACTGCAATGGTGGGGACCCTCCAGTCTGGGGGCTCCCTGGGCACTGTAATCCCACCCTGAGAAGGGGGGAGCTAGAGAGAACCATCAGATGCAAGCTAGCTGCAAGTGAGGCTGAGTTTCCCTAATCTGAGGCTGAGCTGGTGGAGATCTTGGGGCTGTTAGGTCTGTGGTTATAGTATATAGTTGGTGGTGGGTTGCTTAACACAGATAAAGGGCACTGGTAAAGCCTGCAGTGTGTGTGCCTAGTGGGGGAAGAAAAGCAGACCTGGAAAAGGGGGGTGGGGGTGGAGGTGGGGAGCTGTGTGAGATGGCTACACATGGGGGCTTGTCCAGGACCCAGAAGCCAGTGACAGTAGTTGGTTGCCCAGCATGGAGGAAACCCTGCAATGGATTGCTAAGCAGCAGGAACAGATGCAGCAGGCTTTGCAAAACTTCCACCAAGCCAAGAGGCAGGTACTACTCATCTGTCGAGCTGAGCAAGAGAGGGCTCTACAGGATTTCATCAGGGAGCAGGCCACCATACAGCACCAGATCCTACAACGAATGGTGAGGCCTGCAGCGTGGGAAAGCAGTTGAGCCCTGGGTCTTGGGCTCTGTAAAATGAACCCTGGAGATGACCCAGGTGCTTTTCTAGACACCTTTGAGTGGGTGGCCATGGGTGCAGGCTGGGACAAGTTCACATGGGCATTGCGGCTAGCTCCATACCTGGCCAGTGAGGCCTAGGTGGCCTGTTTGCCTTGAGTGAGGCGCAGGCCAAGGACTATGAGGCCATAAGGGCTGTGGTTCTTGACAGGATGGGATTGTCTGCTGAGAAATTTCTGCAGAGGTGCCATGTGGCTTGGTGGATGGGCAGTGAACGGCCCTGGCCATTTGCCCAGAGACTCATGGACTGGGGGATACTCACACAGTGGGAGGGATAATGGACATATTAATACTCAAAAAATATATTCATAGCCTGCCAGAGACCCTGCAGGTTTGTGTCAGGCAGCACTTTTTTTTCACACTAATGTGGCCCTGGCTCCTGCCGCCGTGGTGGTCCAGCCTCACGTCCCCGGCTGGGGACGGATTTGGCTGAGTAGCAGCACCTTTAAAAAAAAAAAAAAAAAAAAAAGCACTGGACCTGCTAGGTACCGCCTCTGCCTGCTCCCTAATTGAGAGATGGCTGGTGATGCTCTCAGGGGAAATGATGACCCTGCAGTGCATCCACGGGAATAAAGAAATTGTCTTGTAGCTCAAATGTCCCTGGAGGTGAAGGACCAGTTTGATTGGAACTGGGTTGTGTGGTAGACCGATTACCTCACCAGGTGGTTTTGGGAATGGACTAGGAACCCTCCCACGAAATGATAGCAGAGGCAGGCCCTGGCAGTAAAAAGGCAACACCAAGATGTTCCCAGACCAAAGAGGGGTAGAAACCCCAGAGTGGAGGAATCCCAGGAAGGGGGCATCCCCTGCACTCCAAAACCCAGAAGGGGAAGTAGGCAGCAAGGGAGACCTTAGAACCCCAAGCCCTGAAAAGGTAAAAGACAAAAGTGAATCCCCAGGACAACAAAGCCCAGAGGAAGAACAGAATAAGACAGAAAAGACAGGCAGCAGGACCCGCCTGGATCTCTCAGGGTGGGGGAAAGAAGGCAGGAGAACCCTGCCAGGTGTAAGCCATAGCCCAGGCCCCACTTAATGGGGGCCAGGAGTCAGAGACACTGGCAGTCGGGGAGGAGGTTGTTGGGACAGAGCCTGGACCTGCACAAAAGGCAGTGATACCCAGGGAAGGAACAAGGGTTGGTGAAGGCCTTAAGTACAGGGGAAGCTGGAATGCTGGCTCTGTGGGCTCAAAGGACACCTGGGAAAGGAATGCCCCTAGGGAGGTTGGTCTGGCTCAGAGACAAGTGAGGGCTCAGCCCCAGAGACAGAATTTGAGTGTCTCCCCTGGTGATAAGGGATGTATTGCCTCAGAGCAGTCTGTACCAGTGGCCAAAAAGTGGTCTGTACCAGTGGCTTGAGGTAGGGTGTTGGGGTGGGGAGGTGTGTAGCAGGGTACTTGGCCAATCCCTGCTATGGAGCCTAATCAAGAAGGGAGTGGAACCACCTGGGTGATCCAGGCTCCATAAAAGCTTTCAGGTAGGAAGTGGGCAGATTAGGTCTGTGAGGTTGAGTTGGTGGAATTCTGGGGGTGGTTGCTTAACCCAAATAAAGATCACTGACCCTGCAGTTCATGTGTGTGGAATAGTGGGGGAAGAGGGTCAGAACTGCAAGGGGGTCTGTGTGGACAAGCTAAAGGCTCAAAGGTGGAAAGTTCCTCTTTTGTGTTTTTTTTGACTCAGGGCTGCCCTTGAAAAGAGACTGCTGTATATCTTCCCTCTTTCCTCCCCCATTAAGTATGAAAAGGAAGAAAGCTGGTGCTTGGGGACATCTGGTGGATGTGTTGCATTTTACATCTAGTTCTCAGACTGGAATGGTTCTGGGGATTCATTACATGTTGCTGATCTTTTGTCCTCATGAAATTGCTTTCCTTGTTTGTTTTGCTGAACTAGACTACTTCTAGTAGTCTACTGGCTACTTCTCTGGAGCTTGTCTACAGGCCATGAGGTGCTCTTGGTAAATACTCCCTACCTGTCCTTATAGGTGTACTCTCTCCTAGGTACTTTTACTTGCCTCCTTACCAGTATCTGAGTGCTCCTGTATCTGAGGAGAATTATCAAGAGAAAAGAAATAGAAGGTTGGTGTTCTAAAGTGAACTCCCAAAATGAGAGTGAATGTCTAGGGACCTGTTCTCATCTTCATGTTCAGGGAGTATAGCATGTAGCTCCCATTAATGCTAATTGGCACTGTGTACCTCAGTAGCGGTACCAAGCAGTGCAAGTAAAATCTTAACCCTGGCTTTCAGCTGCTTATTTTGTAGCTGCAGTGTGCCACAGACCACTCACTCAGGGTGACATTAATAATTCTGCTTTGTGTGGCAGTGGTGCTTTCCATCCACAGTTTCCAGGGAATTAAAAAGTAAGAGTGAATCTTTGTGACAGCTTTGTGGGGGTGATATTATATACCTACTTTGCAATAGGGTGGGGTGAAGAACAGAGCAAAAGGCTGGGTAAACAGAGCCAAAAACAGACTTCCAAATCACTAGCAGAACTGCAACAACAAACCAGGAGCCCTAAATATTCAACAGGGCCCAAACATGGGTTTTTTTTGGGGGGGCAGTACAATACAAACTTGTAACAGTGACCCCCTCCCACACACATACCACAATCCCTAAGCCTGGACCTTTCTCCCCCACCTGCTGTGGGGACCCTGATCCCAGACCCTGGTTATAACCACTAGTCAACATTCCCTCTCCTTACATTTAATTGACATTTTAAAAGGGAAGGTTTCTTGATCCTAAGATGTCTTAATATTCACCTATCTGCCTCCCTGAGCTGTTGAGAATGTTAATCCTGTAACAGATGAGGACACAAGCTTTTAAAAATGGGCAATGGCTTTTGGGATCCATGCAGGATTTTTTGAGCTGGATCCTGTCCTCCGTTACTCTGGGGTAAGTGCACTGGTGTAGTTAAAGAGGTGTCATGGAAGGGAGAAAGTTATATGGGACAGTGGCCTTCCACAGCCAAGCATATTGTTAGCAGGCGAGAGAGGGATAAGGCCAAGGGCATGTAATAAATAATAAGCAACTGTGCTGTGTTTAATATACGACTCCTGAGTCCTTATCCCCTCCCCAGTCATGAGTGATACACCCTTCCCTGGCCTAGCATTAAATAATTAATAATAGGCCTGGGAGATCCCCTGACACACCCAACATGGCCAGCTTTGCAAGATCATTTCCCTGCTTGCCACTCTTAATGTGAAGCCCCGCCCGTTAGAGGTGCGCATGCGTCTTGCTGCTGGGGAGCGACTCCCTAAGCCTCCCCGATGTAGGCATGCGCATTGATGCCCACCCCTTCCAGGATGGCCGGAGGAGGAAGAGCGCAGGCGCATTGCTATCTGCCGCGCTCAAGATGGCGGCTTGGTGTGGACGGCAGTGGGTGTGAGGCGGAAGTGGGGGCTGACAGAGGCTGTGTTGGGGAGCTGGGCGGGCGAGCGGTTCCCAGCGGTCCCGTAGCAGCCCGGGAGCCAGGATGATCCCTTCGGAGGAAGCTTCTGCCCGCAGGCGGGAGATAGAGGCCAAGCTCAAGCAGGTAGCGGGGGGGCGCTGGGATCGCAGAGCCTGGGGAGGGCACCCCCACCTCGCTCCCCGGCTGGGCGGGGTGGCCCCGGGCCCCGCCCCCTGTAGGCTGCCGCAGTCTGCACCTGACAGGGCCCCGAGACAGACACCCCGCCCCCGGGAGACAGCGAGACAGGAACCCCCCGGGCCGCTCCCCCCACTTCCGCCGCTCCCCCCGGTTCCCCCCATATGCACCGACCCCTCCGGGGCCGCTCCTCCCCCCCCATCTCCACCGACCCCTCCCGGGCCGCTCCTCTTTCCCCCCCCCATCTCCACCGACCCCTCCCGGGCCGCTCCTCTTTCCCCCCCCCATCTCCACCGACCCCTCCCGGGCCGCTCCTCTTTCCCCCCCCCATCTCCACCGACCCCTCCCGGGCCGCTCCTCTTTCCCCCCCCCATCTCCACCGACCCCTCCCGGGCCGCTCCTCTTTCCCCCCCCCATCTCCACCGACCCCTCCCGGGCCGCTCCTCTTTCCCCCCCCCATCTCCACCGACCCCTCCCGGGCCGCTCCTCTTTCCCC